>CM038361.1:28425465-28589896 GCA_021464625.1 Proterorhinus semilunaris | reverse complement strand
ACCTCAGGTCTAACACGTAACTGCAGTCTCTCATACATGACGGCACTTCGGACCCGATTCTTCACATTGGGACATGGCTGGAGCGTGTAGGGGGAGGAAAATACCTAATTTTAAATTTTTTAAACTCTGTATAGTCCGTTTAAATAAAGAAAAAGGAAAAAGTTTGAAGCAACAGACACTAACGCAGTCAGAGACGATGACGATGAGCTGATGAACATCTGCAGCTGAAACGTGAGTTTGTTTAATAATCCAACATCTAAAAGGAGCCGTCAGGTCTTTTTTTTTTAAATAAAGCATAAACGGGGAAGTGTATGAGGCGTTAAATAAAACCTCTGCATTGTAAATTTTCTTCTAAATGGAACTTTAACGTTCCAAATGCCCCCAAAAAAAGCCACAGACTTAGAGGAAAGTTGCAGTTTAGACTTTACTATTTGTTACATATTTATTCTGCTGATAAACGTGTGTTGCACATAATGACATTTCCCTTCTGTCTTTGAACGCATCATAAGGGCAGCCGTGAGGGGCGGGGGCTCATTTATAAGATGCCTATTCTTATTCTAAGTGCAAAAATAGTTACTTGGTAAGTCAGAATTAGTCAAATTAGGGTAAAATAATCTTCACTTTGAGTCATTTGAGTGAAAGCAATGAAGGTCATAGAAATAAAGATAGAGCAGAAAGATTAAGCCGAAAATACATTTACTAATAGATCATAGCAACAAAAAAAAAGATAGAAAATATAAATGAATGTGGTCTCAGGCATGTTTGGAGTCTTTGGGATAAGGAAGTAAAAAAAAAAAAAAAAGGTAGCTGTAGTAGAAATATTAATTAGAAGAGTTTTCTGACACACTTTCTCTTCCGTACTTGTATATTATAAATAAATCGTTGCAATAATCTCCTCGTCGGCGTGTTGTGAATGAGCGGCGCCGCAGCTGTGTTTACTGAACCCCGTTATTCGAGTTCATGGAGCTGTGAGCAGCGTGGGGCGGCGCTGACATCATCACACGGGGACAGACGGGGGTGAGAGGTCAAAGGTCGGCTCAGGAGGGGTCACCGTGAAGCGTTTGATGGGGTTATGTAATACCTCAGAGCACTGGTTCCCGTCCTTTTTTCTTGAATGTCCTCTTCTGAAACACTGAAGCGGCACCAAGAGCCCCCACACCTGCAGCACAGTGGAGGCGTCACCAGAGGAGCTACAGGAAACAAAAAAGGGACAAACGAGGAGGTATCCGGGCAAGACTCGCTGCTAATGAGGCTAATGAGAGCATCCTGAGCAGCTGCATCCCTGCGTGGGACGGTGCCCGCACTGCGTCCTGCTGCAGGAGAAGATCTGCGGGGCCCCTCTCCCCTCCATTAACCTCTTAACCCCCACCTACACATGCACATTTTCCCCAGGTATTATCCAGGCATTACCCAAATCTAAAAGCTTTCTGAAAAAAAAGCATCACAATAGATGGTAAAGCAACAAAAACACAACGGAAAAGCGACTACGCATAGAAAACAGTTTTGTCGGTCTTCGCTTTACACTGGCCTGTAGGCTGTGAGACTCTTTTAGATTTGGGTAAAGCCGAACTGGAGCATACATGTGCTCCGTTAAAGGAGGTTAAGGACAGGTACTCCACCCGTCTCACCCTACGCACTAATGCCTTCAGGGAGGCCACTCCGAAACCCACGGGCCAGGTCCAGTCGACTGAAGAACAGTTTTATCCACCAGGCTATCAGGAAGCTGAACTCCCTCCCTTCCCCTGTGCTTCCACCACCCACCCAGAGAACTTCTTTACTTGACTTGACTTTACTCTTTATAGCTGAATAGTTTCCATCCGTCGTCCCTGGTTACAGAGAAATAAATAACAATATACGGGAATAAAGTTTAGGCAAATGAAGTATCCAAACATACACATCGGCAGCAGGTGGTGACCTCGGGGAGAACCGCAGGAGAACGTCCAGTCCTTGTTGGAGCTTCAGTTGTTCCTGCTGATATCGGCGGGATAGAAACAGGTCCATGTGGGAGGATGTCTGGGAGCGTTTCAGTCCGCGGCGCATTCCTCAAAGTCCTGCGTGTGGATTTATATGGAGCGGAATCAAGACTTCCTCCTCCTTTTAGACCGACTCACGGCAGAGGCCTCTGTGGGAACATCTCACAGCCAGAGCACAAATGTGGAAATACATGAGCGTGACGGAGGAGACTATGATCAACAAATGTTTATGACTCAGGAAGGGAAATGTCTCAACAGAAATGTAACAATTTGAGCCAAATCTGCACCGGAATGTGTTTCGTATCTTCTGACGACCTAGTAATTATAGATGAGCAATGTCATTATTTTTCAATACATTTAGATCTAATACCAGTTTAAATCCATTTCAGTACTTTTTTAATGACATGTAAGACTTTAATTTTGGCACACATCATTTAAAGAAGAAGTGAGTAACTTGTTTACCTTAATAAATCCTTCCCGTAGTCCCTCCGGGGGTGATACAAGTGTTAATGGGACGACTGGGGGGTCTTTCATCTCCCCCTCTGGTGTCTCTGGCCAGAAAACCACAATTGCAACTTTTTCCTGCCTCACTAAAAGAATCCTGAAGAAGAAGCTAACAGGCTAATGGGCAAAGCTAACTGCGGGCTAGCGCCACTTTAGCCGTGTTTACAGCCAAGATTGAGGGGGAAAAATATCTCCATTGTGTAATTGAGTTGAGACACAATGTACAATATCCCTCTGTCCCTTTGTCTTTTCTGTCAGCGTAGTATTTACTCTCACGGACAATTAACGAGTAAAAAAACACAACATGCTACGACACCTGCAGTGGCGCTCATGGCCTCTAGGGGCACGAGTTAGTTCTGCTTTAAATGACTATGAATGCTACTTCAATACTACTGCATTGTTAGTTTCACGACACCTGAACTTTAAGCCTCTCAAGGTCAAATTGAATGTTTAACGCAAATGATGAGGGAAGCCGGGCGCTATTCGAAAGTATGGTCTGTTTTGTCACGAGGACACATTATTTTTGATGATTAGACCACAGTCTACAGGCGCGGCAGATGTTTTAAAGAACAGACTGAGTTTCTTAGATGCAGTAACAGAACTCACTTGAACACATCTGGATGGTTCATAATTTCCGGTGTTTCGAGGCTACAGGAAACATACATTTAACATTATTATTTCAAAGTCATATTAAAAACGTGGCCTCTATATTTGCCCGGGTTTGGGACATTAACGTGTGTGTGTTTGAAGAGTAAAGCGGTGAACTCGTCCATAGAAAGACAAACAGCAGCCTCCCTCTCTCTCTCTCCTCAGTGCCATCTGAGTCTGAAGGACACACGGCCATATTTGGACCGTTTCCACAGCGACGGCGGCCATTACTCACCGCTCCTCTCGTCTCCTCCTCTCACAGCTGTTAAGAGCCTGCAGACACTTCACTCCTACGATCCGCTGTACAGGACGGTAACGGCCTACGGAGATAAAAGAGGAGGCAGAGGCACGAGAGTAAGAGTATTCAGGTGAAAGTACTGAAGTATTTGTTGCAGAAAATACACCTTTTTATATACCTTTTTTCCCACGTTTTCAGGTTTTGGGCCAGTTTGGTCTCTTAACATATTGACCTTCTGGAAATAAAACAAATACCTCATCTTTTGCACTGATTCAATGTTTCTCCATAGATTTATTTGGGAAATTGCAATGAGAGATGGAAAAACTTCACTTTTTTTGAATCTATGGCAGCATTGTTGAAGATACACTTCCAATACAGCCAATAAACAAACAAGGGCAATAGAAGAACCAGCAGGTGACGTTGGCCGCCGATTAAAGGCACAGGCCGCCGTTTCTCCAGACTGAGAGATGTTCCTACCTGAGCTTAGACGAGTTGATGTGTGCCTGTCTGGTCTTTACGCGTGCGCTCAGTCACTCAGAAAGACCAAAGATGTTGTTAGCTTTTAGCCTCTCCTCCTCCTCTCCTCTATGGGGCCAAACGGGGGTGAAGTTCTGTTAAATACTGAAATGACCACGGAACACCAGCGTGCTGTAGGCTTGGACTTTACTGCATAACATTACCGTTACATTCACTTCCGGTAGTATCAAGGTGCGTAGCAGACAACATAACAGACTCAGACCATATAGAACGATGTCAGAGCAACCGATGTCAATACTCTACAACTCCTCCCTCTCTAGATAACAAGTACAGTAAGAAGTATAAACTTTACCACTTGAAATAGAACTCAAACACATGTCTTAATGAGGATATAAAGTGATACTAATGCAACAGTAGTTTACTTAAAGGGAAAGTCTCTTGGGAGGTCTGTGAGTACGAATTGGATAACGTCTCTCAGGTGTAACCGCCGGGCTTGCACCAGCTCTAGGGAGACCAATGCGTGGCGTCAGGGGCGGACCAGGGCTTTGCAGACACCCCATGTCGCTGTCGGAGCTTTGCAGGTTCTGGCTGTCTTGGCCTGCGGTCGAGCTAGGCAGGCTCATGGTCTCTGAAGTAGCGCTGGCAGTTGGCAGGCTCAGGCCCCCCTGAGCAGCGATGAATGAAGCAGCAGGATCTACCATCTCCGCTGCAGTGCGTACCTCCGACCCCCGTAGTTGATCAAGGTGGCGTCGCCAGATAGTGTCCGGAGCTACTTCTACAGTGTAAGACAGGGGCCCCTGTCTCCCTCTGATTATGCCGGGAATCCACTTGTGTTCTCCACGGTAATCCCTGGCAAGCACAGTCTGTCCAATTTCCAGTTGACGCGTTTCTCTATTGTGAGCCCCTTTACCCTGCTTGATCTGACGATCCATTACCGTCCGTCGCAGGTTCGGCTTTAACAGGTCCAGTCTTGAGCGCAGCCCCCGTCCCAGGAACAGCATGGCAGGGGTCCGGTTAGTAGTAGCATGAGTGGCGTTACGGTAGGCAAACAGGACGTTGGCTAACTTCTGCTGAAGAGAAATGGGTGCATCCGCAAAGGCTCGCAGACCTTGTTTTAGAGTTTGTACGAACCTCTCGGCGAGCCCATTAGTAGCCGGATGGTAGGGAGCTGACGTTATGTGGCGGATTCCATTCAGCTTCATAAACACCTGAAATTCACTAGCTGTGAATTGAGGACCATTGTCACTCACCAACTGTTCGGGGATACCAGTTCTAGCAAAGAGACTTCTCAACACGTCGATTGTGTTGGCTGTTGTCGTGGATTTCATGGCGAACACTTCTGGCCACTTTGAACATGCATCGACCACCACAAGAAATGTTTTTCCCATGAATGGCCCGGCGAAATCAATGTGTATCCGTTGCCATGGCGATGTGGGCCATTCCCATGCATGGAGGGGTGCCGCTGTCGGTTCGTTCTGTACACGCTGGCACCCAGGGCAATGTGCTGCGAGCTGTTCTATCTGTTGATCAATCCCCGGCCACCAGACATAGCTCCTGGCGAGTGCCTTCATTTTCACCACTCCCAGATGACCACTGTGTAGCTCTTCCAGTACCCTGGACCTGACCTTGGTGGGTATGATGATCCTCATTCCCCACATAAGGCACCCAGAGTCAATAGCAAGCTCATCCCGGCGTTGAAAATATGGAGCGAGGAAAGATCTTTCACTAGCCGCCCAGCCTGTCTGCGTTGCTTTGTACACTTGTGAGAGAGTCGCATCTTTCCGGGTCTCTCTCTCAATCATCTCCGCTGTCACTGGGAGACTTTCGATCTGCATGAGCGTGAACATCGCCACAGGTTCTTTGTCCCCCTTTGTCTCTGTTGCGGTGTCAAGTGGCAACCGAGACAACCCGTCTGCATTGGCGTGATTTAGTGTGCTCTTGAATTCAATCTTGTACCGATGCCCTCCCAGGAACAGGGCCCAACGCTGCATGCGTGCCGCTGCGGTCATGGGGATCGCCTTATGGGGGTTGAATATTGAGACCAGTGGTTGATGATCGGTCACGAGGGTGAACTCCCTGCCGTATAAGTACTGGTTAAATCGTTTTACGCCCCAGACCAGGCCCAGTGCCTCCTTGTCTATTTGGGAGTAATTTTTCTCAGCCGAGGACAGGGAGCGGGAGGCAAACGCTATAGGTCTCTCAGTACCGTCCCGCAGGACATGTGACATAACGGCCCCTATACCATACGGTGACGCGTCGCATGCCAACTTCACCGGCAAGGACGGGTCGTAGTGTGTGAGCACTGTCTCTGATGTCACCAGCCTCTTCACTTCCTGAAAGGCCTGTTCACATTCCTTGGTCCATTTCCATTTCCGTTCTGCCTGAAGTAGTTCGTTCAGTGGATGGAGCACTGTAGACAGGTTAGGCATGAACCGGTGGTAGTAGTTGATGAATCCAAGGAATGATCTCAGTTGCTGTACATCCTGTGGCTGAGGAGCCTTCATGACGGCATTGATCTTTTCTTTGCATTTGTGCAAACCTTGTGCATCAATGGTGTGGCCGCAGTATGTGATACATGGTTTGAAAAACTCACATTTGTCACGTCTGGCCCGGAGTCCGTAATCTTGAAGTCTCTGTAAGACCTTATGGAGGTTCTCCAGGTGTTCGTTATCGTTGGCCCCAGTCACAATTATATCATCTAAGTAACACTGTGTACCTGGAATCCCCTGCAACACCTGGTCCATAGCACGCTGCCAGATAGCCGGGGCCGAGGCCACTCCGAAGACCAACCTGTTGTAGCGGTATAAGCCCTTCAGAGTATTGATGGTCAGGAACATTTTCGAGTCTTCCTCTATCTCCATCTGTAGATAGGCCTCTGCCAGGTCCACCTTGGTGAACCGCTTCCCACCAGCCAGGTTTGCAAAAATGTCCTCGATCCTGGGCAATGGATATTGTTCTGCTTGTAGCACAGGATTGATTGTGATTTTGAAGTCCCCACACACCCTCACTGCCCCTGACTTCTTTGCTACTGGGACAATGGGTGTGGCCCATGGGCTCCAGTCAACTTTAGACAGGATTCCGTCGGCCTCTAGGCGGTCCAGCTCCGCTTCCACCTTCTGTCGTATGGCGTACGGAACCGGCCGTGCTTTGTGGAAACGTGGAATGGCCCCGTCTTGAAGAACAATTTTGCCCTTTGTTTTTTAATGTCCCAATTCCATCTTGGAATACAGGTGTTGCAGCCACCAAGACTGTCTCCAATTTGACCTCTGTGGACTTATCGGTGGTGTTTGGCGCCACCTGCAGGCTTTTAATGGACTTCCAATCCAGCTGTAACTTCCTCAGCCAGTCTCGGCCCCACAGTGCTGGTCCTCCTCTTTTTACAATGTACAAGTCCAATGTGCATTGTTGGCCATTGTGTTGTACATCCACCGGCAATACGCCGAGGGGCTTGATTTTCTCTCCAGTATATGTCTTTAGGAGGACAGATGACGAATTCAGCTTCTGGTCTCCAAAGTACTGCACAAAGTCACTGTGCGCCATCACGGACACTGCAGAGCCGGTATCCAGTTCCATCTTCACTTGTTTTCCATTCACCTGGGGTGTGAGCCAGATCGCTTCCCGGCCACCACCTTTAGCATGGTACACATCCAAGCAGTTTGTATGTTCACTTTCGTCCGATTCATCACCTGCAGTTTCCTCTACATTGTACACTTTCTTGTTCTTGTGTGCATTCCACTGCGTCTTCCTCTCACTTTTATTCACCCTTGACTTTCCTGAGCGACAAACCCTCTGAATGTGCCCTGTCTTGTTACATAGTCTGCAGATTTCATCCCTAAATCTACACTGTGAAGGGGAATGGGAGCCCCTCCCACACCTGTAACACGGTTCACGCTCTCTTTCTTGTGGGACTGTTGCCATTTTATTCACAGGTATTGCCTTTACTCCTGTTTGCAGTTCAACAGCATCTCTGGCTGCGGTTTCCATTGAGACTGCGATTTCAACTGCCCTTTTGTAAGTGAGCTTGTCCTCGGTAAGCAGTCTCTTCTGTATGGCTGCGTTCAAAATACCGCATACCAAACGGTCTCTCAGCGCATCATCCAGTCCCTGTGCAAATTCACAGTGCTCAGTAAGTCTCTTCAGCTCAGCCACATAACTAACAATAGATTCCCCCTCGTGTTGATTGCGCTTGTGGAATCTAAACCGCTCAGCAATTAGTAGCGGCTTTGGCGATAAATGTTCTTTCATCACTTTCACCAGTTCATCAAAAGTCTTGTCTGATGGCTTATCTGGTGCAGTCAAGCTCCGCAACAGGCCGTATGATTTTCCCCCCATTGCACTCAGCAACACTGCAACATGTTTCTCCGCTGCTATGTCATTTGCCACAAAATACTGGGAAACGCGTTCAGTATACTCGACCCAGTCATCCGTTGTGCTGTCGAACGGGTCTATCGATCCAACTCTAGCCATCTTGTCACGCTGTGTATGCACGCTCTCGTCAGAATCACTACTGTCCGTTTCGATCTGCTGCTCCTGTGAGACAGTAGAATCGCTCATCACCGAGACATGGATCCACTGTACAACCACCTCGTCGCCACTGTTAAATACTGAAATGACCACGGAACACCAGCGTGCTGTAGGCTTGGACTTTACTGCATAACATTACCGTTACATTCACTTCCGGTAGTATCAAGGTGCGTAGCAGACAACATAACAGACTCAGACCATATAGAACGATGTCAGAGCAACCGATGTCAATACTCTACAAGTTCGACCGAGCTATTCCACGTTTGCCCTGTTTAAATACGGTCACGTGAGCAGTTACACGATCCATGTCTAGTCACACAAAATTAAACATGTCGATTTTATAAGCGGATAAAAGGCGGTGCTATATTGTGAGGCGTAATAACACCTTAGGAGCACTTCGACGTCCACGCAGTAATGTATTATTACGCATTGCAATACATTATGTACTACACATACATATTATTCCACTGTGTATGTAACCCATAGGTACAAGCTATTACACTATACTATACTGGTAGGCAGGGCCGTGGGAAGAGACTTTGGCTAGAGGGTGCTGAGAGAAAAGATTGCCCCCAAAAACGCTATTTCTATGCTTATTATGTGTTTAATATTGCCTGTAATGCGTGAATGATCCACCGGGGGGTGCTGCAGCGCCCTCAGCACCCTGGGTTCCCACGGCCTTGCTGGTAGGTACAATGTATCAGGGGTTGTGTAAAATAAAGTGTTACCTGTCAATTAATCTAACGTAGTTACTATTAAAATTAAGTAATCAGTAAAGTAACTGAGTTTTTAAAGGAGTAATCAGCAACACTGTTCACGGGGACGTTCAAAGTCACTATGGCGCGTTAGAAAAATGAGCCTCTACAGCAAAAGTGCGCAGCTCCCTCCCTTCCCATCCAGCCCCTTCTGGGCCCTCACGCGCCCCGCCGTGACTCGTGGACATCACAACCCTCTTTTCAAAAAAAGGGAAGTTCCCACAACCATAAAACGTATCGTAACCAACAGCCAACACGCACTGAAGAAGCGCGTTTCCAGAACAAAACACAGCGCGACGACATGGAGCGAAGGGAAACATTTCTCCACAAGTGCTGCCGTGTTCAGCAGCTGTGACTGACCTGGAGTGTCCAGAAGAACAACCGCGATTCATCCAGACACAGACGCAGACATGACAGGGTCGGGAATGATATGAAGACAGATCTCACAAAGGCTTTATTGATTGTGTTTGGATCAATACCATCAGACCTGAAACCCATCGAGGGCTCAGGCGCAGAAACCTTCTAGACTTTTCAGAGCGCGCGTGCGTCCCGTGTCTTGTTTACAAATTGAAGCGTAGGAGGTTTGGATGAGAGAGACTGTGCTGAGAATGAGGAAAGAGCCGCTCCGGTCTATATTTAGCCCTGGCAGCTCGTGCCGGGGGGCGGGGCTGTTCACTGGAGACACGTGCAAGACTTTCTCTCCATCCCTCCATCTGTATCCATCTTCCTCGCCATCGCTTTGCTCCTCTCTCTCCCTTCTTCCTCCATTTTCCTGTCCCCTTTTTTGTCTCTCTTTCTCCTCCGCCCCTCCATCTCCCCTCTCTCCCATCACTCCCTCCTCTTCTCCCCCTCTCTCTCTGCACCTGCCGTTATCTGTGGCGCTTTAGCATCAGGAGGATGACTGGGCCGAATCCCAGAACAGCGTGTTCCAGATTCTGATACATGGAAAGCGCACGTGGGACTCCATGTTCATGCCATGACTCGATCCACGGTCGTTTTCAGATTAGTCTGTCCTTTTATATTTGTTACAAGGTCTATTTTAGACACATTTCTCCATTCCGGTTCTTAAGTTTAAACGGATTCCCCCCCATCACGTTTAAGTTATTGTCATTTTTCTTGGGGTGAACTCAAAGGCTTATATACAGACATTATATACACAATAAATGCATATTATACACTATGTTTCTCTCAAATATTGTTCACAAATCTAGTCTAAACCCGTGTTAGTGAGCACTTCTCCTTTGTCAGAGATTCCATCCTCCCTCACAGGTGTGTGTTAGGCTGTCTACAATAAAAGGACACTCTGAAATAGATAAATAAACATTTCATTTGTAGATTCTGTGCTCCACATGGTTTTACTGGATACCTTTGTACGCCTTTACCGTGTTTTTGTGAGGTTAGCTAATGAGCTAATGAGCTAATGAGCTAATGACATTTGAGACCTACACATTTCTTCTTCTGAAACGCTGAAGAGGCACCAAGAGCCCCCGACACCCGCGGCACAGTGGAGGCGTCACCAGAGGAGCTACAGGAAACACAGAAGGGACAAACGAGGAGGTATCCGGGCAAGACTCACAGCTAAGCCATACAAGCCTTCTATCCCCACTGTTGTTCTGGCTAATGGACGTTCACTGGAGAATAAGACGGATTATATTTATCTGTTAAGCTCTTTTGTGGGGCGGAGGAAGGTGGAGGAGCTGACCAGTGCAGGACACCACGCTCTGAAACAAGTACACAATTTAAACCTGGCTCTATCTTTTATTGTTGCTGACAATTTTGGTCATTTTCATGCATAAAATGACAGAAAATGTAAATGTTTCCCTGTTTAATGACACGGGGAGTGAAATTGACTCATGACGTCATTATAACAGATGTAAGAGCTGAACTGAACCCGTTCCTAACTGGCCTCCTCCTCCAGTATGTGCATGTGGTAGACAGAGGTGAGGCGCTGGTCCTGCCGCAGACACAGACTGCACTGCACCAGAGCAGAGGACACCGAGAGTCTGCTGAGAGGACAAAACTACTGCCGTGTCCCGCCACAGTCACGCAACCCCACGAACAAATACTGCGACGCTCACTGTGGTGCTTCTGCTCCAGCGGGAGGAAGAAGGTTTTTCCCATCTTCACACTTAAAGAGGGGGTATTATGCTCTTTTCAATCACATAGCACCAGTCTATAGCACTACAATGATGACGTGACCTTCTGTTGGTCTGTATATGCAGTAAATTCAAATAACTGCCTTGAATAAAATTGCTCTCTCAAAATGGCCGTACTGAACGTCTTGAAATAGGCCTCTGTCTCTTTAAGAAGCTTTCCGACACGCCCCCTTCAGCACACTAGGGGGCGTGAAACAACAACACTGTGCGGGGAGGGGGCTCTGCTGAGCTGAGGAGCAGTGGTTGGTGGCTCGGCTGGTGACGAAAGGTCCAGAGGCGTCTCCAGGAGGTGGGGGCGTTCCTAGGAGGACTGAGGCATAGCTACACCTAAAATGGCCGCCGTCTAAGTTTTTACTGATTACTCAAAAATATGTGAATGAGCCGAGGCAACACTCCAGGCACGTGTTTAATGAGGGAACGACATAATAACATGACATAAAGCTTGAAAAAGTCGATTTTACATAATACCCCCCCTTTAATAAGACGAGTTTGTACTTTGATTTGTGTGTGTCTTATACGTGAAAACATATGCAAAAATTTTAATTCGTCCTGTTTTTTTTTGGTTCAAAGCTCAATAAATCAGGCAGGAATTTGATATTAACCTGTGGAAAATCTCTTGCACACTGTAAACTTGCAACAACAAAAAAACTTGCTGCATCATTTCAGCAACGTCGCGTTTCTCAGGCAAAAAAAATAAAATCGAAGGAATTATATTAATAACAAGTATTACAGAAGAGGCTTTATCAACACCGAAGAGAAAGCACTAGCGGCCCTCGGTCTGCTGTTCACCTCCACCTCAAAGCCTTCCGAGCTGGTGCCCAGTGGACGAGGCCTGAGTAAGGAAAGAGTGCAGGGGAGAGGAGCTGTCCTTGAGGATGCTCTGAAGGGTGTGCAGTGTGGCCTCGTCCCGTCGCTCACTCACAGTTGGGAGGGATGAGGACGGGATGCCAAGGATCCTTCACATCTTCATCCTTGTCCTCCTCCATCTCCCCTGACTCTGACGCTGTGAGTCTTGCCTGGATACCTCCTCGTTTGCCCCCTTTGTCGTTTCCTGTCGCCCCGCTTGAGACGCCTCCACGTTCACAGACATTCTTTCAGTACTGGACCCCCACGTCACCCGCGTCTCTGAGACAGGAAATTAAAACACAATATTAAAGCTGTTTGGAGAGATTACGGCCCAGTGTATTTGTCCGTCCAATATCCAGAGTCCTGCACCGCCAAGTTAATAAAAATAAAAACATACCTCACTTTCCTTTTACCTGAGCCGTGAACCATTTTATCTCACACTTTACCTTCTCCCCGGAGGGGCAGAGTTCAGGTTTTTAAATGAGGCCACAGTCTGTAATAAAAGCAGGACAGGGACGTTTTTATGCCGGTGCAGAGTCCGTTAACGGGCCGCTGTAATGACCTCATCTGTCATGTGACCTCAGCGTCGGCCAATCGCTGTCACGCGGTGGCGGCGATAAATGAAGCTCTGGAGGCGGACTTTGCTACATCAGGCGTCCATGCGATGCAGAAACAGAAGGAAGTCATTGTACTGTTGGACTTTGCAGCAAACCTATAACATGGTAATAACATGGTAATAACATGGCAACGGCAAAGAACAGAGAGTAATGCTTGTCTTGCTCTTTTTCTATGATGTAGTTTAGTTTATTTGTTTATTTGAGCTGTAAACGTTCTGCTCAAAAGGAGTGGGCTGAAGCAAAGAGCTTATGAGGGCCCACCCCCAGGCCATATTGATATCTCCATGAAAATACAAGGTTTTCTGATAACATAAAGTAAGTAAGTAATTGAGTAAGTAAGTAAGTAGTGCTTTATTTGTCATTGTACAAGCATACAATGTATATGTGTTCAGGTGTTAGTCCTGAGCCGCCGCGACTGAGCCGCCCAGACCAGCATGTTTTTGGAGGTTGGGGAAACCTGGCTGCCTTCAGTCTCCTCTGATCCTCTGAAAGAGCTTGCCGAGACCTGGCAACCCTGGTCCTCATCATAATAAATATAATATAATCATAGCTGTGCAGTGTGAGTTGGTAGATTAACCAATGTGCAGTAAAGTAGAAGATGTAGATGTGGAAATATGATCAGTTGTTTAGTGATTAGAGCAGTAGCATTAGTAAACCGCGTGATAAAGGTCTCCTCCACACGTTTGTGGACGTCGTGAACATTTGTTCCAATAATGTTTGCAGTAGCTGTTTGAAAAGTGCACGTGTTTGCGGCGCGGTGCAGGAGTCCACGTCCAGAGCGCTATCTAATCTCAGGCTCAGTCCTTTCAGCTCCGGGACTGTGTGGGGCGAGCGGCGCAGACGAGTCCAGGAGCACTTCACTCAGAGAGAGAGCAGGAACCCGAACCCATGACCTCTGCAGATCCAGAAAGGACGGGCTTTACAAAAATGATATATTTATATATTTATCACATACTTTACAAAAATCAAAATACAAGACCAGGTGTTCGATTTTGCACATTTTAGAACATTTGTGAAATGTTTTGAATTCCAGACTTCACTTTAAAGGTGCAACTTTTTAAGTAAAAAAAACGTTTTCAAGTGGCTTTCTGGTCCAATCAGAAGGGGAGGGGAAGAACTTGATTGTTTACTTTGAAATTTCACTCTTTCCCCATTTTGCAATCTTACAGAGTCTGTAAGATTGAAAGAGTGAGGTGGGAAATACTTCAAAACTATATATATGAGATAAAGGCACCATACCGGTTATATCCTTCTTCCTGTTATGTTCTCCCCGTGTCTGCGTAGGTTTCCCCTACAACTAAAAACATGTACAACAGGCCAGGATGAATGAGAGTGTGTTTGAGAGTGCGCATGGGGGACGACGGATGGAAATTAGCCCAAGACTGCAATCCAGTGTGGCGTGTTTACATGCATGAGACCCATTAACATGCACTGTCCCGACCAAATAAACCAATAAATAAATAAAAAATCCTCAAATCACACAAAGATTAAAAATAGTATCATATACTAGGGGTTAGGGTTATCATGTCTAAATTACATGTACATCAAATTGTTTAATAGTTTGCAGTGCGGGCCGATCAGAAACCAGACTTTTAAGCTGAGCAGATGAACATTTTATCTGAGCTCAGTTTAAAAGTCTGGTTTCTGCTCTTGAATGTTTTTATTTTTATTTTACAGCAGCTCATCTCTCATGTAAAGAACTTTACGGGTTTACTTTTCCTGTCAAATCAAAGTTCCCAATATTAAGACAGGACATCGCCCACAGAGACCTGAGGAGTTGAACCCACATCCTCCTCCCTGAGCGGCGGCCGACGGGACACTGACACGCCCCTCGCCCTCCTCTCGGCCCGCGTTCAGCCGCTCATTAAAAATGGAGTGACCCACTTTCGCTTTGCTCAGAGGCACAAAGGCTCCTTTCTCCAGATCCGAGTCCAGTTTCACATCAAATATTTAGCGCTTCTGATGGAGATACAATCAAAGCGGTTTAATAAGCTGGATGTCACAGTACGGTGGCCTGGAGGTGCTGTCGGGGTCGCACGGGTCATTGTTATTAATAATTCATTCAGATGTTTTCATTCAGTCGCTGAATGTAACTCTAAACCCAGTAACTGTCGCTGGTTAATTTCTCATCAGGTCTCATTGAATCCAATTTATTTGTAGAGAACTTTTCATACACTGGGCATTTCAAAGGAAACGTATAATTAATCAATGACAGTAAAAGGCAAAAGTGCAGATAAAATACTTTCAGTTTTCATCTGCTCGGGTAAAAAGAGCTGTTTTCAGCCTGGATTTGAACATTGTCAGAGTTGAGGCCTGTCTCACATCCTCATGAAGACTGTTCCAGATTTTAGCTTTAGCCTCAGCGTGTTTAGTCCTGACTCTGGGAACCACCAGGAGACCCCTCCCTGAAGTTCTCAGGGCCCGAGATGGTTCATACGGCTCTAACATGTCAGAGATGGACTTTAGTGCAGAGCTGTTTTAAATTCTATTCTCTGAGTGACAGGAAGCCAGTGCAGAGACCGGAGCACTGGACTAATATGGTCGTATTTCCTGGTTCTGGATGTTACCAGCCGTTACTGTAGTCTAACCTGCTGGAGACAAACGCATGAATAGAGAAAAGTAGACGATATTTTGTTTCCAACTAAATTGTAGCAAACATTAAGATTTCCTTCAGCAAATTATCTTCGTTCCAAAAAAAACAAAAAACAAAGCAACTGTCAGGCCAAAATAAAAACCAGACTTGGAGACACTCATCCATGCGTTTGTCTCCAGCAGGTTAGACGACTGTAACGGCTGCTCACTGGCCTTTCTAAACGAGCTGTTAGAGCTGCAGAACATCCAGAACGCTGCTGCTCGAGTCCTGACAAGAACCAGGAAATACCACCATATTAGTCCAGTGCTCCGGTCCCTGCACTGGCTTCCTGTCACTCAGAGAATAGAATTTAAAACAGCTCTGCTTGTGTACAAGTCTTTTCATGGTTTAGCACCAAAGTCCATCTCTGACATGTTAGAGCCGTATGAACCATCTCGGGCCCTGAGAACTTCAGGGAGGGGTCTCCTGGTGGTTCCCAGAGTCAGGACTAAACACGCTGAGGCTTGCCTTTTACTGTCATTGTTGATGTTTTATTCATTGATTTTTATCTGTTTTCTTGTAATTTTATGCAACTGTGAAGCACTTGTGTATGAATTGTGCTCTACAAATAAACTTGCCTTGCCTTAAAACCGAGATGTTCTTAATCATTAGTAACAATAGTGTATGACAAACCATCTTGGAAATGGTGAAGCACGGACAGTGTTCAAAAGTCTGTAGGATCGTACCGGGGTTAGGCAAAATAAGTTCTAAGGATGTTGATTATCTATTGTTTATTGTATTTGTTGGATGGGAGAGTGTGACCACTGCGCACAGCCTTCTCCAGCACGTCCCAAAGACTCTCAATGGGGTTGAGATCTGGACTCTGTGGCGAACAATCCATCTCAAGCTCCCTGCACCGCTCTGAACCCTGGTACTGTCATCTTGGAATAAGCCCGTGCCATCAGGGGGAAGAAGGAATCATTGTTGGAATAACCTGGTCATTCGGGATGTTCAGCTGATCTCATTCTTTGAGCTCATAGTGTAGCTGAACCCAGACCCGGCCCAGATCAGAACAGAACAGTTACAGAACAGTAAATCCTTTGGACAATCAAAATAGCACAAATCACAACAATATAACAGTTACTTTCCTGCAATTTCAGGTCACATACAATCACAATCTCTCTGTCAACAAGAGGGAATTAAAAGCACATTTCCATATCAAAAGATGCGCGGACGATCTGAATTCGGAACGAGGTTAAGTCCCGTCCCCTCGGCTCAAACACTGCCCCTTTGTTTTTGTGGGAACGCGCCTCATTAAAACTCCACACGACCCGCCAGCGTTTGGCACCGCGCCAAATGAACCCGTCTCGAGCGGCGGGTCGCAAAGAAAGAGCGGGTGGAGAGAGGAGACCAAACCTGTACTAGCTGGTGCTCTCGCTGTCTGAAGAGCATCAGCTACACCCCTCTCCACCGCCTTTTCCTCTGCTTGTATTTCATTATTACAGGGGGTATGACAGCGAGAATTAGCTTTGGCTATCTAACATTAGCTCATGAATCATACTTGTCCCCATAGCGGTAAAAGAAGTGGCGACAGTGAGCGAGTCGTCCAGTTTTGCACACATATCAGGGACCGCTAACCATAATGCTAACCGTAGCTTTCCTTGGAAATTCTCTGCCATCTATGAAAACCAAAAAAACACTTATAACGCTAATTGTTTAATTTGCAAAATAGAAACGCCACAGAATCATGTGAAAAAAGTCAGTTAATCTTAGAAATAAAAAGGAGAAGCAGCGTTCAGTCTTATCGTATGCAGACAGTTAGCAAGTAGGCTAATCCGGGAGACTTTTCACAGTCCTGCTCAATGTATTTTCCCTATAGCCGTTAGCGTCCGTTAGCCTGCTCAATGTATTTTTCCTATAGCCGTTAGCATCCGTTAGCCTGCTCAATGTATTTTCCCTATAGCCGTTAGCATCCGTTAGCCTGCTCAATGTATTTTCCCTATAGCCGTTAGCGTTAGCCATCAATTATCGCAAATTATGAACGATCCAGACGTTTTCAGCTGTCGTCAACCATCGACCACATTTAGGTCAAAGCCTCGAAATCCTTAATGAATACACAGACCTTTTGGGATTTTACTTTAGACACAAATTGACGTTTAAAAGTGTCCTCTGAGCTAAATGCTAAATCGCATTCAGTCAACTTTGTGCTTTTTGTGGGTCGGATACACATCCAGTGGCCACTAAACAACATCTTGTTATATAAATCCCACGAAAAGGACAAAACATACCTCGGGTCGGGTGTTAATGCATCATTTATTAAAGGTGCACTATGCGACTTATATATATAAAGTATATGAATGAGTACTTACTTGGCGCTATGATCAACTGTTTTAGGATGTTAATGGTCTCAACTTATCTAGCGCTTTTCCTTCATTAGGCCTAAAGCGCTTTACAGCAAGGATCCAGTCACCCATTCACTCTCTCATCCGTACACCAATGTACACTGGAGGGAAGGAGGGTGAAGTGTCTTGCCCAAGGACACAACGACAGTGTGCACCTTCAGCAGCTGGGATTTGAACCCTTCCAATCACGAGACGACCCGCTCGTCTCCATGATGTGTCGCTTTATCATTCCAAAAGCGACGGAGCTACTTAAACGAGAAATCCAAAAAAAATAAAAAAATAAAATTGATCCTGAAGCAGGAGGTGGAAAGCAAAGGCGCCAAGCTAACCCAGCCATACCGCCACTCCATGACTGAAATACAAATACACACTAATATTATAAAGTTGCTTGGTGCACCTTTAAGGCTACATGAAGTGTAGTTATTATAAAGTGTTAGAGAACTGGAATCTTATGGCCGAGCTCAAGAATAATATAAACATAAGCAATGAGCTATCGGATACAACATGTGACTGTAAGCTTATTATAACATAGAGATGTCTTGTAGCCTTATTCCAACATGCACTCTATCGTCTATTGGAGCATGGAGTGAATTGGTTGGGCTCGGGTTAGTTCGGGCTAGATGTTTAGCGAACTCGGAGAGAAACAATTGGGGCTAGAACCCCTCCAGTGCGGCTCAAGCCATCTGTGAATGGGTTTGGAGAAGGAAGCCATTGATAAAACAGTCACAGCACAGTATGAAGCTAAATGCAACCGGGACTAAGGCCGGTTACGCAATGATGGCAACTTTGTGAAGCAAAAAGGCTGAAATCTAGTTGTGCATAAAAGCGGTTCTGTTGTGAAAAGATGCATGTATTCGTTAGGCTTTTACAGCACCAGAGAATGAGGCAATTATTGTATTTGGTTTTGGATTCAGTTAATTTTGCGCCGGGGGATCCAAGTTCGTGAATGGTCTTTGTGGAAGGAACTCGTTGATAAAACGGTCACAGAGTCTTCAGTTGGTCTCCAGCAGGACTGAGGCCGGTTACGCAACAATGTGGACCTTTGACTATTCTGAGCCTTTCATTTGAAATGGGAGAAAAAGCTTTGGGGACATTTTTCTCTCTGAACATGTGAAGATTTACCTGGAAACAAACAAAACCCAGAATCTTCATAACGAGGGGCTTCATTTGCACGGATTCAATTGTTGTCCGTACATATTTGGACACATTTTTTACATTGTTGCGACAATATCTACACTTTAGAAGCTCCCACAGACACCAGTTCTTCCCGTCTTGTACTTGATATGGTTTCTTCAGAGCAATATTTCAAAATCCAGGCGGAGGGAATAAAACTGTTCAAGTGGCGGGAGGTATTAGTCTGGATAGAACGTAGCCTCCTGAGGGGAGAGGGGGGAATAGTTCTGCCCAATCCCGGACCTTCTAGCTGTGAAGCACGAGCGCTAACCACTGTGCTACCGTTCCGCCCCAATGCATTTTTAATATCATAGTCCGTGTCCAGGGTGAGAAGGGTCAGCTGTGATCCGACCCACACGCCTCCGGGTCCTGAACAGGTCCTGGAGAGATGGAGCTCACAGCCAATCACCCTCTCAGCAGCACAAGGCGCTACAGTCGATGCTGTATGTTTACTTAAAAAAAAATAAAAAAACCTGGGTCCTTCATGGCTACAGACTCTGCAGTAAAAAAATCAGCTGAACCTCGCAAAAAAACACAGCAAAGATGTACAAAAGCATCCTGCAGGTGCACACTGTCGTCGTATCCTTGGGCAAGACACTTCACCCTGCTTGGTGACTAGTTTCTTGATGTAAAGCGCTTTGAATGCCTAAAGCAGCTAGAAAGGCGCTATATAAATGTGACCATTTACGAACTGAAATATGCAGAGATTTGTTGCATTAAAAGTGCAGTGTTTACGAATTAAAACGGCGATGAAACGTTTAGAATTTGACTTGCTGCCACCTGAAGAAACCCCACAGTAACATAACAAGCTTTTACAACTTCAATGAAGGTACTTGATTCATCTTCTGTACTCAGTAGTTGAAGTCCTCGAACGTTTCACCTCTCATCCAAAAGGCTTCGTCAGCGACAAAGGTCCCACTATGGACGCAGCTGAATATATTGACCAACGGGGAGGAGTTAGGGTAGGCCCGGCTCCTCCTCTTTAATCACAGCTACTCTCACCCGTGGGTAAGCCCCTTTGAAGTATTGGTCTATTTATTCAGCTGCGTCCATAGTGGGACCTTTGTCACTGACGAAGCCTTTTGGATGAGAGGCGACACGTTCGAGGACTTCAACTACTGAGTACTGAAGATGAATCAAGTACCTTCATTGAAGATGGACAACTCCTGTACGACTGAGAACTTACACAGACAAGCTTTTACAAATGTTTAATGTTCGTTTTTACCTCGTCAAACGTCATGTTAAAATCGTCCAACATAAGCTGGTTTAGCGCTAGCGTAATGTCGGCGTGTGATCAACTTTAACCTCTTAATCCCTGGAGTAAAAACAGCAGCGGGTGAGAGGATTACGAGGAACTGACCCGACCAATCACGGCGCGACCGGACAAAAGCAGGAACATCCACGGGGGGGCGCTGTTCTGGTTACTGCAGGGAACGGACAAAGTACTTGATTTTGTCACTTTCGTCACATTATCCTTATTAATGCGTTTTCTCTTTCATTTCCCGCTTCGCTAAACCCCTGTCCATCAGAGCGGCGACGTAACGGCGTTTTAATCTGAGCGACTCGGAAATAGCAACTCTGAGCCACCGCAATCCTAATCTGCTCCAGTGCTCGGAACAACGACGACGCTCAGAAGACAACTCACAATTAACGACCGGATTAGTCATCGAGACTTGAACGTCGTTACAAAGCCTTGAAGTAAATTAACTTGTGGGAAAATATTGAAACTCCTACTTTTTGTTGGGAAATTCTTACTTTTTCATCATTAACGTTTGAAAGATGAATATAAAACTACTACTACATTTCTATAAAGGCTCCGAAGTAAAAGTGTTTCACTCCAGAACAGTAGGTGGCGCTGTGCAGGTGTACTGTCAAATGCCACTGACTCACCACAAGGACGAGGCTTTGTCCCCGTCGTGTTGACATGAAAATGGGCGCAACTTTTATGTTATTGAAGCTGCAAAGTAATTTTTCCATACACGTATTTAAACTGATATGTACTTTGAATACTTTAGTGTTTCCTACAGCAAATGAATGTATTACTTTCACTTAAGTAAAATCTTATACAGACGACATCTTTGGAATCATCCATATATCATGTTCAAAGCTGCCTGAGGGAAAACAAAGTACAACTTCCTCCTTTACTCAAGTCCAAAAGCTTCTCGACTGGAGAGTTTACAGCCCTAGCGTAATGACTCATTTGAAAGCTAAGACCTGTTCCAAGAACTGATTGTAACCTTCGCCGCATGAAGTCACATTTTTGAAGCGTTTTTGTAGCGTTTTTTTCATTGCTTTTTTGTCGCTCTTCTGGTGCATCTTCATCCTCGTTTTGGTTGCTCTTTTGGTGCTTTTTAAAGAAGCTTTTAGATTTGGGTAAAGCCAAACTGGTGAAAATGCGCTCAGTTCAGATGGGGGTTAGGAGGTTAATGAATGCTGAATTACAAATAGATTTTTCAACTTAATAAAGCAAATTGGTTCAACAGCCCATAAATACTTTAGACAACAATGCTAACCAGGAAGCTACGTTAGCTTCATGCTACATATGCTAGTGTTAGCAACGAGGGCCGTTTTTCGCTTCTGCTTAACAATTTGCTGTGAAAAATCACCCGTGTGGACCCGATTTTGGCTCGACTTTATTTGTGTGATAAATATGGTTATAGTGAATATTTGTGATGAGAGGTTTTCATCGCCTTTAGCTAGGCCACGCCCCCTTGTATGATGCGTTGCCGTCAGATAAAGTTGGTGCAAGTTGTGATTTTGGATTCTTGTTAAAATATGAATATGTAATTTTTTTTTTATAGAAAGAAATTAACTGAACTTGTGATTTTGAAAGTGTGAGAGCCTTGGTAACCTAATGCGGATTCAGACTCTCTGTAAACGCGCACCGTCCCGTTTGTGAATGGTCGCGGTGGGACTACAACTGTTTACTGGGATTATACGAGCCGCTCTTGGTTTCGCGGCTCCAGCCCTCGGACGCTGAGGCCATTTATATATCCCGCGTTAAGTCCGGGATTAGCCGCTAAAAATACGCTAAAGAGATTAAACGGTGCTAACCAGAAAACGGCGGCTAAACGAGGCAGGCTTCGGGACACTACGGTCCACTGTTCTCCCCCGCATCCTCTGAAGGAACAGATACCTAAATACAAGCCAATATGTTACAGCAGCCAATAATGTAATCGCTTTGGTCAATTTTAAATGAGAATGTCTCCAATTAACACATTCTGAAGGAAAACGTAGCACCCCGTGTGGAAAAAGCTGCCAAAAAACCTCTCAAATGGCTATAAACACACTTCAAAATCCACGTTGTGATTACATCAAGAGGTGCAGTCTGAGGCTTCCAAGTCTCCGGACCTAAACGTCATAGAAGATCTGTGGATAAACCTCCAAAGAGCAGCGTGGGACAGACAGCCCAGAAGTCTCTATGTGCTGGAAGACTTTGGTGAGGAAGAAAGGGCAACAATCCCTCAAACTAGAACTGAAAAACTCTTGGCTGCTGAGAAAAGCCTTTAAAGCTGCGATACTACGAGGCATTCATTCTGCAGGAGCTCAAACTTTTGCTCTGGTCTCTTTTTACATTCATTTTACTTTGCCTCAAAATGAATGGCTCCTTCCTTCCATCTTGTCCCATTTGGAATAACCCACTATTTACAGCCGGTGGCTAAACCCCTTGCTAGTGCATGGAAAATAATAACTTCCCTTTACTTCATTGTTTACGTATCATGGCGACGTGTAAACAAACAGCAACCTCCCTCTCTCTTGGTACAGCTGTGTTTTTGCCTTTTTCCGCTAACTGCATTTGTGGTTTCTGTGTTCCACATGGTTTTACTGGAAGCTTTTGTACGTCTGTGCCGTGTTTTTGTGGAGGTTCAGCTGATTTTTTACTGCAGAGAGTCCATAATGGTCCTGATGAACAGCTAGCTTATAAGTTAAAGACATTTGAGACCTACACATTTCCTTCTTCTGAAACACTGAAGAGGCACCAAGAGCCCCCCCACACCTGCAGCACAGTGGAGGCGTCACAAGAGGCGCTACAGGAAACAAAAAAAAGGGACAAACGAGGAGGTATCCGGGCAAGACTCGCAGCTAAGCCAAACATGCCTTCTGTCCCTACTAAATTTATTGTTCCGGCTAATGGACGTTTACAGGAGAATAAAACAGATTAACTGCTGAGCTCTTCCCAAGTGGAGGAGTTCAAGTATTTCGGGGTCATGTTCTCAGTGAGGGACGGATGGAGCGTGAGATCGATAGACGGATCGGTGCGGCGTCAGCAGTGATGCGGTCGCTGTATCGGACTGTTGTGGTGAAGAGGGAGCTGAGTCTGAGGCAAAGCTCTCGATTTACCGATCGATCTACGTTCCCACCCTCACCTATGGTCATGAGATCTACGTTCCCACCCTCACCTATGGTCATGAGATCTGGGTAATGACCGAAAGGACAAGATCGCGAATACAAGCGGCGCAGGGTGGCTGGGCGCACCCTCGGAGATCGGGTGAGGAGCTCAGTTACCCGGGAGGAGCTCGGACTCGAGTCGCTGCTCCTCCACGTCGAAAGGCGCCAGCTGAGGGGGCTAGGGCATCTGTTCCGGATGCCTCCTGGTCGCCTCCCTCGGGAGGTGTTCCAGGCATGTCCCACTGGGAGGAGGCCTCGTGGAAGGCCCAGGACACGCTGGTGGGACTATGTCTCCGAGCTGGCCTGGTGTCGTCTCGGGGTCCCCCCAGAACAGCTGGAGGAGGTGTGCGTGGATCGGGAAGTCTGGGCATTTCTGCTGAGACTGCTGCCCCCGCGACCCGGCCCCGGATAAAGCGGAAGAAAATGGATGGATGGATGGCTCTTCCCAGAAGATGGTGAAAGACCGTTGTGGATCGGAGGGAGCTGCGCAGGAGGAAGAGGAAGGAACTGACACCACGCTCTGAAACCGGGACAAACCGTTTTAGAGGAGCACTGAAGGCAGCCTGCCAGGTTTCCTCCAGATGCTACGGTTTCCCCGACCACCAAAAACATGGTGGTCAGATTGACCCACAGTGGTGGCGCGGCTCAGTCGCAGCGGCTCAAGACTAACACCGTAACAGAATTTCATTGTACAATGACAAATAAAGCACTTACTTAATAGAAATAACTTAAATAACTTAACTTTCGCGCCCCACTGTATGTTATAATGCACGAAAGTGACAAATAAAACACTGACAATTTTTTGAGAAGCTACATGCTAACCGCTAATTTTCTAATGTAAGAACGAGACAAAACATTGACATGAACCTGATCTTCAGTCAACTTTATTTGTGTGAGCTAAACATGCTGACAGTCTGCCAAAAAAGTGAAAAAACCAGATTTCCACTGCCGTCTGTATCTACGAGAGGACAAGAGGCAAAACTGCTCAAGCCTGATCCAGCTTTGACTTTGAAAACCTCTACATTGATAGAAAAGTGTTTGACGACTGAGGACTTACACAAATAAATGATGTCGTTTGCAACTTAAAAAGAACTTCATTCACTAAAAATAAAACATCTCTTGTTCATAAACTGTTGCTTCTACATAAAGTATAAAAATTAAAACTGAATTTGATTAAAGTTCTCGTCTCAAGTCCTGGGTTTCGTTGCGAATGTCAGAAACCCCGTGTGTCCCGGGATCTCTCTGGGCGTCGTGGTCGTTTTGATGGTCGTCGTTGAGGCGGGACTGGACTGGTTCTGGTTCTGCTCCTCGTTTGTGTCCGAGTCGGGTCCGAAGTCGGGCAGCGGCAGAGAGACGGTCCTCACGTCGTGGACCTGCAGCAGAACCTCGATGGTGCAGAGCTCAGTGAACCCGTGGTCCGTGAGGGCAGCACAGGTCCGCTGCACCTGCTCGATACAGGGGGAAAAGGAGCAGACCCGGCCGCCTGGAGAGAGGGGGGGAGAGGGGGAGTGGAGAGAGAGAGAGGAGAGAGAGGGGGGAGAGGAGAGAGAGTGGAGGGAGAGAGGAGAGAGGAGAGAGAGTGGAGAGAGAGGGGAGAGAGAGTGGAGAGAGAGGGGGGAGAGGAGAGAGAGTGGAGAGGAGAGAGAGTGGAGAGAGAGTGGAGAGGGGAGAGAGAGTGGAGAGAGAGGGGAGAGAGAGTGGAGAGAGAGGGGGGAGAGGAGAGAGAGTGGAGAGGAGAGAGAGTGGAGAGAGAGAGGAGAGAGAGTGGAGAGAGGAGAGAGAGTGGAGAGAGAGGGGAGAGAGAGTGGAGAGAGGAGAGAGAGGGGAGAGTGGGGAGAGAGGGGAGAGAGAGGGAGAAAGAGGGGAGAGAGAGTGGAGAGAGAGGGGAGAGAGAGTGGAGAGTGGAGAGAGTGGGGAGAGAGGAGAGAGGGGGGAAAGAGAGACAAGGGGTTAGGGCAAAATGTGGAACAGTTAGAAACCGGGTTGGATGATTTCAGGAGATAAAACACATTTTTAATCAAGATTCAAGTCCCACTGCACATCGTTTCTTTTAAAAGAGGCACTTTTACCTTGAAGCTGTGTTTCAAGCCACTAGCGCAGCTTTGTGTAATCTTTGAATCTTCTCCAGGGGCAGAATGATACGCCTCTGTGTTTTTTTTTTATACACAGGGATATCAGACTTGTTTACATCTGCATCTACAATCCCCCACGTATTTTCAATGTAAACCTGACGCGTCGGAGGCGTTTGGTCTGAACACGGCATGAAAAAGGGGCAAACGAGGAGGTATCCGGGCAAGACTCACAGCCAAGCGGCACAATCCTTCTATCCTGCTATTGCTCCGGCTAATGTTCGCTCACAGTTGATGTTAGCTTCACGGCGGCAGCTCCCACAAAGCTCCCACGTACTCTTACCTCTCAATCTCTTGCTAAACTTAATCTCTTCATTCGTCACTACTTTTCCGTCTTCCGTCTTTCTTCTCTTTATTGAAACAGCTGCACAGCAGAGGGGAGCAGGAGAGGGGTGGGGAGAAAATCAGGAAGTGAAACTACTCAATATTTAGTTTGAGCTGTTTTTGATAAATATTGTATTTTCTAACCAAACCCCCAGATGCCATATTCTACGTGTTCAGGTTAAAACAGGGGGACACATTATTATTATTAATATTAATATTATCGCAATATTCCACAAGCTTTTTCAATATCGTAGCCATAATGTGAACTAGAAACACGTGACACTCTCTTCATTTGTTTACTGTTGGATATTTCATCTTCACAGTATCCTCCCTCTTCTTCCTCCCTCCTCCTCCTCTTTGGAAATCCTCTCCTTTTTTCCTCTCGGTCTCGCCCTTCCCCATCTGCAGAGCGCTCCCTCCATGTTGTAACGCCGTAATGTTTTGGCCGCCGTCCAGCGCTAATCAGCTCTTCCCCAACAGGAAACCTAACCATTACTCAGCAGAACGGCCTCCAGAGCTGCGCCCCTTCATGTCGAGTGGACTTTGTGACAAAAACTATTCTGGCGCACCTAAGAGACGGAGGAGTGTTTATGGTGTGGAGGTGTTGACCAAAGGAACGACGAGGCTTCTGAAATGTCCCCTGAGAAGTTACACGCAAAATCTACAGGTTTTTCAAAATAAAATAAAAACAAATAAAAAAAACATCCTACAAATTGTGTTGTGGCTACTTCCCTCAGAACTAGGGCTGGATACCGTTAAAGGTACTTCTGGTAGAAAAAATAAAAGTTAAAATTAAATCTTTAGATCCAAGTTTTGATGCCGTTGGTTATAAAAAATGTCTGAAAATTAAAATATATATATAATAATTAGGGGGAAATTGGGGATGGGGTGAACAGGGACACATTTTAAAAGAAAAAAGGGAACAAAAAGTAAAAAAAATTGGGGGAAAAATATTGAAAAACTTTAAAATTGGGGGAAAATGGGAAATTTGGGGAAAAAAGTGTGAGGGGAAAAGAAAGTTTCCTGGTTGTTTCACCTCAAATAAATGACTAAATGGAAGGAAAATGGATAAACTAACATTATTAATCTGTTCTATGGTTCTATATTGCAAATATTTTATTTATTATAGGTGTGGTTAAAGTACCGGTATCGAAAAGATGGAACCGCACCCGGCTCCTCCACCTAATGATGTCACGAGATGCTGCTTCTATGCGTTTTCCAAATTATCACAATATTAGGAGAGATTTACAATTTCTTTTTTTTTTTGCAAATACAGATCAAAACAAAAATGCACACAGTTTGTTTTGGCCCTAATTTGATATTTTGTAAGCCTCGTTTGAACACAATTTGATGAAAAAATGCAATAGTTAGTGAGAGAAATCAGGATGTGTTTGAGATCGAGACAAAACATAAATCTAAAAAGCACTTTAACCTCATAAAACTGCTTCGTGCCCGGCCACTAAGGATCAGGTACCTGCACCGGCTTCTGTCCTACTTCCCTAAACCTGTGAACATAGGCGTTTTATGAACCAGTAATCAAAGTGCAAATATGTGCAAATGTCCCGCTCTGCGTTTTATCTCCACGTGCAAACTCCGAGGCAGCAGTCGGATAAACACAGAGCGGGGTTATGCCCATATCAGGTCAGATACTGGGCCGGGCCGTCCCGAGAGGAACGCAGGCCTGGAATTACACAGGCTACTGCTACCTCTACTACTACGACTCCAGTACGACTGCAAGTACTGCTAATGAGAGGAGAATATGAGGAGAAAAGAGTAGCATAAAGTCATGTATGATTTAATCCAAAACTACTGTCCAATGTGGGCCTGTCACGATTACTACTACATCAACTCATCATTCAATACATGACCAGTGATGTTGTAACTATCAATCAATCACGGTTTATTTATATAGCACTTTACAACAACACCAGGAGGACCAAAGTGCTTCACAGAAAGATTAAAACAATATAAAAACACACAATGATTACAACCACGATATGGACGAAATTTCATATCTCGATATTCACGCCAGGTATCTCGATATGATACGACAGAACTATGGGTTGGGTGAAAAATAAAATCATACAAAAGAGTGCAGTTTTATTGATGAAAATCTATATCGTTTATATCTTGCTTTTTCAAATTGTAATATTTTGAAAGTTCATATCGCGATACAAATACGATAACGATATATTTTTCATTTGCGATATTGATATCTTGAATGTTCATATCTCGATATCGATACAATAACGATATATCTTTCAGCCCTAATTTAACGCATTACTCTCATCTGATTACTTATTTCAGTAACAAGTAATTTAACGCATTACTACTTCCAGACCAGTAATCAGGTCAAAGTTACTTTTCCAAATCACTGTGACTTGCGTCTCGCCGAGTGGCATATGTGACAAGTCCCGTTTTCAACATTATATACACAATATATATAATGAACACAATATCAAGTAGGGGCGGGCGATAGGACAAAAATAGAATATCACGATTTTTGAATTCTAAACTCCCGATTTCGATTTTTTTATAGTAACTAAAATAACTTAAATTACACACGGAAGTAGAAAAATATTGAATTACTATACTAATTTATTCAACTTTGTGATAATCAACAAAGCAAAAAGAGACTTGGAACTTAGACTAGACTTTGAACTACAGCAAACTAACTCTATACAATAAAATTCCAGACAATAAAAGTAAAATAGTAACGCTAAGTTTGGTAAAGGCTCGTTGTTCGTGTCTGTTGTTGTTTGGCATCTTTTCTGAGACGTCTCTCTCATGACGTCGAGCTGCTGTGATGTTGCGGTCTGACCCTTTCACAATAAGAGTCTTACTAAAGCGATAACATACTGTGTCTCTTATTGTGTAAAAGGCAAACCGGAAGTAGATTGTTACCATAAGTTATTACTTGACCGAGTAATTCACCAACGTTGGACAAGTCTTATATTTTCAAAGACCTGGATAAACAGCGCATTTGTGAACACGGTTCAGGATTTAAATTAAACAAATGAGAAGAAGCGGCGCCTACAGAACTGTGAGGACGAAGGACACGCTCGCTTCTTCACACGTGTCGCCAGGTAAATAAATAAACTCACGCTGAGCAGAGCAGCGGCGTCACGGGGGAAAGACACCGACATAAACACCTCTGAAATAGAGACGCTGGGTTTAAAAGCTCCAGATTGAGGAGCCTGGTCTTGTATGTGACTGTAGAGGAGCGGCTCGCTGCCCAACGCTCGCATTAGCGTCTGACATTAGCCTCTGACATTAGCGTCCGACATTAGCGTAGCAGTAAGTGCTTAGAACCGTGATAAAACGATCCCACAAAAATAACAGATCAGCTCTGGAGATCGTAAGACGGTCTAATATCGTCATATCGCCCAGGCCTAATATCAAGTATATTCCAAACAGAGCTGTCATTTTGAATCTTTAGAGTTGGTTTATGTTGCATTATAAGGTCTTCCATAATATTGTTTGTCACGATAGTCATTTTCAAATAATTGTTCATATGTTTGACAAACTTGTGCCGTAAAAGTAAACATTTAAGGCCTTGATTTTGGCACAATTTAATGACCTTTGATGCTTTTTAAGGACCTGCTGTATCTTCCATCTGACCGGGAACATGAAAATGTGCAAACAAACCTTCCAAGTACGACTAAAAGTACTGATACCATCACGACTACTGCGAACACGTCGTTGTCGAGCTTCGTTTCTGGGGTCAATTCATCAGAGTGGTTCTGTTGGACGTAAGCCGCTTTTCCTCGGATTTCATCACATTAAAGGGGCAGAGTTCGGAACAGACGAGGGAACTGTGTCATACGAGGCGGTTCAGTCCAGACCGGTGGTTCTCAACAAGTGGTGCACAAAGTTTTTCGGCGAACTGCATTAACGTTTTCCGTGTTCCGAATTGTTTTGCAGGATACTATTGTGCCTCTTTGCCATGTTTTTGTGAGGTTCAGCTGACTAAACAAACAATCATCTAACTTATGAGCCAAAGAGACATTTGAGATGGGGGTGGGCGATATGGCAAAAATACAATATCACGATTTTTGAATTATAAGCTTACGATTTCGATTTTATCACGATTTTTTTATAATGACAAAATTACTTAAATTACACACTGAAGAAGAAAAATACTACACTAATTTATTCAACTTTGATAATCAGCACAGCAATAATAGATTTGGACTTAAAGCAAACTCACTTTATAAATGAAAAACACAATAAAACTCCAGATAATAAAATTAAGTAGAAGTAAGTTAAAGAGTAAGTTTGGTAAAGGCTTGTTGTTCGTGTCTGTTGGGCTTTTTTTCTGAGACGTCTCTCTCATGACGTCGAGCTGCTGTAAATATAACGCTCTGTCGCTGTCGACCCTTTCACAATAAGAGTCTTACTAAAGCGATAACATGCAGAACTGTGCAGAAGTGCTTAGAACCGTGATAAAACGATCCCACAAAAATAACAGATCGTCAGCTCTGGAGATCGTAAGACGGTCTAATATCGTCATATCGCCCAGACCTAATTTGAGACCTACAAAGGTCTTCTTCTGAAACACTGAAGAGGCACCAAGAGCCCCCACAGCTGCAGCACAGTGGAGGCGTCACAAGAGGCGCTGCAGGAAACTAGGAACAGATGGTGAAAGGCTGTATGTTTGTTAAGTGTCCACTTCCGTATTCACTATAATGGGATTTTGCTGATTTTAACCCGACTACAAGGCTCTTCTTAAACATCTGATCACACAGAAATATTACATTCACTCTGGATTGTCTTTAGTAATGCGTTTAATTATCAAATTATTATTTCTACACACAATGAAGGAAAAAATATCTTACTTTTGCCTGGAGAAAGGGTGAGATATATTATTCTAATTGGGTGGAAAACTGTTTTTGGGCTTTAAGCTGTTGCAATTTCAGCAGAAGATTGAGATAAAGTTGGGTTTTTTTGCTGCGTCCGTCTATGGAACTCTCAACAGTTTGGACCCGGAAGTAGCTTGTGTGAAGAAGAAAGAGGCGACTAGTGCAGGACACCATGCTCTGAAAGAGGGACAAACCCAGGAGGCCGTTTCATAGGAGCGCTGAAAGTAGTAATACGGTTTCCCCGACGTCCAAACACATGCTGATGAGGTTGACCCACAGTCGCAGTGGCTCAGGACAAAGCACTTACTGAAAGTATGGCGAGGTTTTGTCCTTTTCATAGCATTTACATCATTTCTGTGGTTCATCCGTCATAAACATCCTATAAGATGTTGTTAAGCGGCCACTGGATGTGTTTTCGACTCACAAAGAGCAGAAAATTAACGGAGGATGTTCTAGCCTTTAGCTCACTTTTAGACGCCAATTTGTATCTAAAGTAAATCTCAAAAGTCAGTAATGATTTTTAAACGAGGCTTTGACTTGAGTTGAGTTGACAACAGCTGAAAAACATCTGGATCGATCACAATTTGCAATGTTTGAGGCTAAATGCTAACGGCTGTGTGAAAATACATCGAGCGGGCTAGTGCTAACGGCTAACGAACGCCTGCTCGCCTATTTCTACGGTTTCAACACGGCACGTTCCATTTAATTTACACAAAAATCCCACGCGGTTCGTTCCTCCACCAAAACGTATCAAAATAAGACTTCAAAGACTTTATGTCAGGCTGTATTTGCACAAACGTATATAATTCTTCGTCAGATGGAAGACGTATGTCATTTTGCAAACCCCGCTTTTCCCACAAGCTCATTCCCACAGTAGTTCTTCAGATCTTGCCCCGGTGTGAATCAGCTGCTTCACAAACACTGGAGTCTTTTTACGGCGGTCTAAAAAGCTGGATATGAAAGAGACTGACCTCCTTTTCAGCCACCGTCGCCCCGGCTCCCACTGCAGCTTTCATATCAGCGCACGGAGAGAAACGCTCTTTCGGGGCTCATTTCATGACAATACACATTTGCATAACACAAGCTTCCGGGAGCCATTTATAAAACGCGTTATTTCTCATTTAGTTCCATTTTGCGGCCATTTTGTATTTTCCCAAGTCCAGTTTTGTCACAATTCGACGAGTTACCATAGTTACCACAAAATAATTCTTAGCTGCGCCTGAACGATCCAGATTTTTTTCACAGTCGTTTCGAAGCCTCGTTAGAAATCGTTAATACAGACCTTTGGAGATTTTATTTTAGGTCAGTGGCCAACGCCGTCACGAGCTATTTATACGCGTCATTAATTAATCTGTCCTTATATGGGCGAGCCGGTCGCCGTGAACAGGGCGATATTCAGCAGCACACGGAGCCTGCACTTCACACACTGCTACCTTTGTGCTGCACCACGCCTCGTTCTCTGCTCTCCCCGTCCTTCATGGTGGAGCCGGTTATTTCGTTTATTTGAGCAGCAAACACTCTGCTCAAAAGGAGTGGGCCGAAGCAAAAGGCTTATAAGCGCCCTCGCCCAAAATCAATACAATTAAAAATCATCATTTCACAAGAGGAGACTTTGTTCGAGTCCATCCTCACCTCCTCCATCACCGTGTGGTTCCCCGGCGCTACAGAACGAGACAGGCACCGACTGCAGCGCATTGTGCTGCTGCAGAGAAGGTGATCAGCTGTGAGCTCCCATCTCTCCAGGACCTGTTCACCTCCAGGACCCGGAGGCGTGTGGGTCGGATCACAGCTGACCCTTCTCACCCTGGACACGGACTATTCACCCCTCTCCCCTCAGGCAGGAGGCTACGGTCCACTCAGACCCAAACCTCCCGCCACTTGAACAGTTTTTTCCCTCCGTCATCAGACTCATGAACAAAAACAAGTCTCTGTAGCTCAGTCACAGGCTCGTGGATGCATCTGCTCGTTTGCTCTGTGTGGTGTTTCCACACTTAGACCCGCTGCTGTCACTCATCACTTTACGTTTTACTCCTACTCATCTGTAAATATAATCCCACTGTTGTTCGAAGTCTATTGTTGTCATCTTACCATATTTTACTTTTTGTTTTGTATCTTATTTATCAATATTCCTTATGCATGCCCCCTAAAGCCTTATAGTTTAAAGTTTTATAGCTTAATTTTTATCTAAATTCTGTGTTATATGTTTTATGTTGCACGTCCGCATAAAAAAAAATTCCTAGCTTGTGAACTTGTTCTCAATCAATGGCGAATAAAATCTATTCTGATTCTGGAACAACAAAGAAACAAAATAAAATGTTTGCCTTGTGAAATACAAAGAGAAACTACCCTGCGTTAGTTAGAGCCAAGAGACCGTGCTCAGAGAGAGAGCAATACTTCAGCTTCATTTAAAAATATTCCGTAAATGGAGAATTTTAGTTCATTTCATAGTACATTTCAGTTAATGTAACCTCTGCTTACTGCTACTACGTAAATGAAATACAGTTTCTGCTTTTTTTTTTGAGTCGGATACACATCCAGCAACCAGTGAACATCACCCCATAAGCTGTTAATGATAAAGAAACCACACAAATAATATAAATACCATGAAAAGGAAAAAAAAAAACACACCTCGATGAACCTCAGTATTGTGCCTGGCTTCGCTATTCATTTGTACGGAGATAGAACCCTTAATGTAAACGGGTCCGGGGGATGTTGGCAAACACAATGTATGCATTTGTAGTCTCACAAGACACATCTAGGATTTCTATGATTTAGACCAGTGGTTCCCAACCTGGGGGGACTGCAGGGGGGGCCCAGAGCTCAGAGGGTCAGGTCATAAATTATGTTATTTGAGCAAAATAAATGACTACAGGTGCATTAAACACTCAAATGTCAGTGTATTTGTTTGAAATAAATACTTATTAGCACTTGTTTTCATGTTTTGACATGTGTGGGGGCCGCTGATTTGGACTGGAGGTCATGTGAACTCTTAATTGTCAAAGGAATTGAAGCTTATTTGGTTAAACGCTGTTGATGCCGTTATCAAAATATACACATGTAAATTATCTTCCAAGTCGTCCGGTTCGTTGAAGCCGCTTCCGTTCTTAATAAAACCCTTTGGAGACTTTGTATTTTGTGTCTGCAGAGGCCGTGAATAATTGCTACGTCGACTCTTGCAAACCACAGCGTTTCCCCCCCTTCACCGCTTCGAGTCGTAGCTACTTCCTTCTCCGAGCCGACGACAATGGCACAATTTGCAAACAACTGGCGTGCTCTTCCGAGTTTGACGAGACAAAGGCGATTCAGGCGATTCTCGACAGACGGCGGGAGTTGCTAAGAGGCTAAAGCTAACGTAAACATGGCCGTCTCTACGTGTTGTGTGCTATATGTCAGAATAGATCAGGAAGTGAAACTGAGGCTTGTTGAGACTTGTGGTCGTCAGAGGAAACCGCGGTGACGCTTTCCGCTCCGTCGACCTAGAGACGGGGGTCAAATACAGGGGAGTTAATTAGTATCAACGTTATTGTCGGAGGCGTGGGAAGGCGCTCGTGAAAAAAGTATGCGATGAACTCTCGTATATAGGGTTTAGGCAGGTGTGGTAATGGTATTTGGATTGCCCTTTTCATTCAATTACGAGTAACGCTTTTGAATAAACTCTGCAATACCACGGAAACCAGTCTGAGAAGTATTGAAGCTCGTCTTTCTGAGCCAAACCGTACTCTGGCTCTTTTGGGGGTGGGTCTCTGAGTCTGAGCCAGTTATGTCAATGTGAAAGTAGGGGTGGGCGATGTGACAAAAATAGAATATCACGATTTTTGAATTACAAACTCACGATTTCGATTTTTTTTTATAGTAACTAAAATAACTAAGAAAAAAATAATGAATTAATATACTAATTTATTCAACTTTGTGATAATCAACACAGCAAAAATAGACTTAGAACTTAGATCTACAGCAAACTAACGCTATACATTAAAAAACACAATAAAACTCCAGACAATAAAAGTAAAATAGTATCACTAAGTTTGGTAAAGGCTTGTTGTTCGTGTCTGTTGCTGTCGGACCCTTTCACAATAAGAGTCTTACTAAAGCGATAACATACTGTGTGTTTTATTGTGTAAAAGGAAAACCGGAAGCAGATAGTTACCATACGTTATTACTTGACCAAGTAATTCACCAAAGTTGGACAAGTCTTATATTTTCAAAGACATGGATAAACAGCGCGTTTGTGAACACGGTCCAGGGTTTAACTTAAACAAATGAGAAGAAGCGGCGCCGACAGAACTGTAAGGACGAAGGTCTGCTCGCTTCTTCACACGTGTCGCCAGGTTAATAAATAAACACACGCTGAGCAGAGCAGCGGCGTCACGGGGGAAAGACACCGACATAAACACCTCTGAAATAGAGACGCTGGGTTTAAAAGCTCCAGATTGAGGAGCCTGGTCTTGTATGTGACTGTAGAGGAGCGGCTCGCTGCCAAACGCTAGCATTAGCGTCCGACATTAGCGTAGCAGAACGTTAGCGGCTCGGGTTTATGTCAATGACGGTGAAAAAAGTCAACTGTGCAGAAGTGCTTAGAACCGTGATCAAACGATCCCACAAAAATGACAGATCAGCTCTGGAGATCGTAAGACGGTCTAATATCGTCATATCGCCCAGACCTACTAAGCAGTAGCACAGTTCACTGCAGAGTAGTCGAAAATAAAAAATAAAAAAATGCTAATCACCTTTTTATCATAAGGAAAACAGCAGCCGCACACTTGATGTCGCCTCATTGCATGTAATTGTTTTGCGATTACCCTGGTTATAAAAGGTGAGTTAATGAGTAAGAACGTTCGACTGCCTGAGCCCAGACACTCACAGGTAAAGGCTGGAGAAAAATCATAAATGTCATGATGAAGTCTGGAGTTCATTTCATTCTCAAACTCGAGAACAAGATCGAGGTAGAAGCGAAGACACAGGCTGATTACTGTGGGAAGGGGATTGTAGTCAATATTAAAACAAACCCGGCAACTGTGAAGAACGGACGCTTTCAATCGTGTCTCAAAAACAGCTGAAACAAAATATCCAGTCGTTTCATTTCCTGATTTTCCACCCCTTTCCTTTTGCTCCCCCTTCGCTGTGCAGATGTTTCAATAAACGTATCGCTGTGTTTTTCACAATGAAAGCAGCTTAGTAAGAGATCGAGGGATGAGGAAAGCATTTCAGCAGATTCTCTTTACAGCTGCCGCCGCGCTGTGAAGAGCATAGCCCCCGGAGAAGATCCATAGATTACTCAAAGATGCGCTAGCGGCTCAAAACCAAAGCTCCAGGTGTGTTTGTGATGAGAGAACGACATTGTAACAAGATAAAAAGCTCGATTTTGCATATTACCCCCCCTTTAAGAAGCCACAAAGACATTCTCCAAACACCGCCCGCCCTTTGCCTCACCTCGTCTCTTGAGGGCCGTCTTGGCGTGTCCCACGGCGTCCCAGGGCGAGGGAATGTCGAGGAACGCGGCGTCGGCGACCCCGCTCACCCCGAAGCCCTCCTTGCACACGTCCTGGTTCCTCACGGTGACCAGGTGACCCACGCGGTGCTCCACGAACTCCTCCCCCACCTTCTCCGCCCGCTGAGCGTGGAACTCCACCGTGTGCAGGTGTCCCGACGGCGCGATGGTCCGGATGATGGCGTGGGACAGGGAGCCGCTGCCGGTGCCTGGGGGAGACGAGGGGGGGGCGGGGGTTACAACTGAAAAGTGCATCAACACAAACTGTAACAGAAAACCAAGGAGTTTGTGGAAAACAAGTATCCAATATTTTGTCCCAGCCCTACAAGTTTCTGTTAACATTTGAAAGCTAAGAACCTCCGGAGTTCAGCCACTGACACGGGACAGGAGCTGGGATGGAGGAAGTTTATTTCCAAACTGGTTTAAACTCCAGGATCTGGCAACAAAGTGGAGCTCGTTCTGCTTCTGATCGGATAAATGTCCCGAGGCAGATCCTACTTATGTTTATTTTATTTGTTTATTTGAGCCGTTCGTCTGCTCTAAAGGAGTGGGCCGACGCAAAAGGCTTATAAGCTCCACCCCAAAATAAAAACAATAACATTTTCATTTAACAATCAAAGCAAACAAAACACAATGACAGCTGTTTCATTTCTTGTACAATGTCTAGTACAGAGCAAGTAACAAATGATCATTAATATATTTCTTACAAGTTGTTACTAATGCCAAACATTAGTACATTACTAGAGTCACTAGTGTAACTTTACAGGAAGTCACTATTTTAATGTTATAAAGGCACTCATTGAGGTTATAAAGGCACGTTACTATGCAGTAGTTTATATTATACTTTGTGATCCTGCTACTTCCCAGTTATCATTACCATCCTCAGTATAATATCAATTTGTGTACAATTTCCTCTTTTTTTTCATGTATAATGTATTATGAAAGCCCTACATGGTGTAATGCATTAAAAAGCATTAATACTTATTATACTCCGAGATCTTGCTACTTCCCAGTTGTCATTACCATCCTCAATATAATTTTAATTCGAGTTTAATTATTATTATTAATTTATTTGAGTTATGTGTGAAGTATGATAGTGTGCACAGTGTGGTGCATTAAAAGGCCAGGTTGTACTTATGATAAACAGTCTACAGACCCTCACGTTAAAAACAAAGATGTTTTTCATCAAAAAGACTTCAGTTCCAGGTCTTTTATGGTCTTTTTGAATCTGTGTAAAACACAAAACTATGAATCAATTACTAAAACAGTTGTCAGCGGTTAAAGCTCGTGCTTCACAGCTAGAAGGTCCCAGGTTCGATTCCCACCTGGACGGGGCCTTTCTGTGTGGAGTTTGCATGTTCTCTCACGAAAAACATGTACAATAGGCCTATATGAATGATGCGTGTGTGAACGCTTGGTGGTCGGCGGGACCATTGGTGCAGATGTGTGCAGTCGGTATAATTGTCTCATGTAAAGCGTTTTGTGAATGAATAAAGTTCTTCTTCAACTTTCACAGTTGCATAAAGTTACAAGAAAACAGATCAAATCAACATAAAGTTAATCAATTACAGTAAAAGGCCAGAGTGCAGATAAAATACTTTCAGTTTTCATCTGCTCGGGTAAAAAGAGCTGTTTTCAACCTGGATTTGAACATTGTCAGAGTTGAGGCCTGTCTCACATCCTCATGAAGACTGTTCCAGATTTTAGCTTTAGCCTCACCGTGTTTAGTCCTGACTCTGGGAACCACCAGGAGTCCCCTCCCTGAAGTTCTCAGGGCCCGAGATGGTTCATACGGCTCTAACATGTCAGAGATGGACTTTGGTGCTAAACCATGAAAAGACTTGTACACAAGCAGAGCTGTTTTAAAATCTATTCTCTGAGCGACAGGAAGCCAGTGCAGAGACCGGAGCACTGGACTAATATGGTCGTATTTCCTGGTTCTTGTCGGGACTCGAGCAGCAGCGTTCTGGATGTATCATCTCAAAAACTCAAATGTTCTCGGGACCAGCATTTCTGATCTCAACTCATTGCCCGAAATTAAAACATGTTCCCAAGTTACTCGACAGTCACTAAATCCGAGCCACAAACGGCTCCCTCCAACGGGACATCGAGATGGCGTTTGCTTTCCTTCGTCTCCCCGTTTCACTGAAGTCGCGTTGTGGCTTAAACAATGAGCACATCCGCCGTCTGAGGCCGACAAAGGCGGCTGCTGTTCCTCTTTCGCTCTGAGTGTGAGCTCTGTGTTCAGGAGGTGTTTCCTTAAGGGCTTCCTCTTCACAAGAACGCTGCTCACTCTTCATACGAGTCCTACACCGGGCAGGGGGGGGTTAAACATGACAAAACTCGCAAAAAGGTTCCATCTTGATCAGTTAAAATGACTGAATTAAGGATATTTGACCTTAATTTGACTTTCAGTGTAAAAATATCTGGACACAAGATCGATTTTTGACTTTCCAAACCAAATATGGCCATTTCCTTTCTCCAGATGAGGTTTTCATTCCACTCTTGCAACAACATCTCCATTTTAGTCGCTCCTACGGGCTTCACACTTTCCAAATGTTGTTGAGCATTTTCTCCAGTTCGACTTGCTAGTCCAGGAAAGACCACATGTATTGTGTTTTTTGCTTTAAAACTAAATAATCGAGATCGATCAATGTGGGGAAAATAATCATGATTATTTTTCATTCCAAAATCGCCCAGCCTCAGTAGCAACCATTACTTTCTACTGGATCGCGATTAATGTTCCAACCCTTGTTCTTTAACTTCAGCACTTTCTAAAAATCTCTTCACTCTGCATTACAACCGAGTGGCCTCGCTTTGTCCCCGGAAAATATATGGAGCACATAAAACTAAAACAGGATAAAATGCTGGAAATATAAAAGCGATTAGGCCTGAAGCACCGCTCGGTCACATGTTTCGGATTCGTAGTAAATCGCCTCCTCCGCTCCGCTCGCTCCGCGGCCGAGTTGACGTCATTGCGCCTTTTGTTCCAACGACCACAAAGAAACCAATGTTCAGAGCCACTACGCAGGAAACCACTGGGATTGTATATAAAACTCACAGTCCCAGTTTAGGACGTGATCGTTTATTGGGGAATACTTAATAGTTTGGTCTCGGGTTAGTGCGGATTCAGCCTTAGTTTGGATTTGAGAGGATTGAGTTTTGATCTTTTGGTGTAAACACAGAAAGAGTCGCCCATTTAAACCAATCAATACAAGTCAATGCATTTAACAGCGGAGTGACAGAGGACATGGAGATCTATGATAATGGCATTTTAAGCCTGATCTAATCGCAGCCACAATTAAAGGGGGGGTATTATGTAAAATCGACTTTTTCAAGCTTTATATCCTGTTATTATGTCATTCCCTCATTAAACACATGCCTGGAGTGTTGCCTCGACTCATTCACATATTTTTGAGTAATCAGTAAAAACTTAGACGGCGGCCATTTTAGGTGTAGCTATGCCTCAGTCCTCCTAGGAACGCCCCCACCTCCTGGAGACGCCTCTGGACCTTTCGTCACCAGCCAAGCCACCAACCACTGCTCCTCAGCTCAGCAGAGCCCCCTCCCCGCACAGTGCTGTTGTTTAAATGCCACAGTAGTGTGCTGAAGGGGGCGTGTCGGAAAGCTTCTTAAAGAGACAGAGGCCTATTTCAAGACGTTCAGTGCAGCCATTTTGAGAGAGCAATTTTATTCAAGGCAGTTATTTTAATTTACTGCATATACAGACCAACAGAAGGTTACGTCATCATTGTAGTGCTATAGACTGGTGCTATGTGATTGAAAAAAGCATAATACCCCCTCTTTAAACAAACAAGTGCTGGACAAGATGGATTAAAGAGCTAAAGCTAAACATCACGATAATTACTATATGGATCAATAATCGTTCAATAATTGACAGATAAAGACATTGTGAGCTCAATATATTTAATCGCTAGACTTCCCTGTCCCTTCCCTGCGTCGAAGGATGGGTCAAATGCAGACAATAAAGGGACAATAACGTTCAGGCCAATGCTGTGACAGTGGGTTTAGCTGCAGACAGTTTAGAAACTAAAAATTAGCCTCGTTTCTGTTGTTGGGCTGGAGTCAGAAGGTCACCTTGTGCTCGGGACATTACCTGACTGCAACTTTCCCTCCCCCTTTCTCACTCTGATATATTTATTTTTTTATCACCCGGATAACAAAGTCAAGCTCTGTTTACTTTGCAAATATGTAACTCAAGGGCAACGGGAGCGTGTGGCCTTTCCAGTCCTGCTCCTGCAACATGACTTGGTTCATACAGGCGTTTGAATCTACAAACATTCAATCAGACCAGAGGGGAAACGTCCAGATTCAAAAATGTGGTCGGGCGTCTTTAGCTTTGATTCCAGCACATTTGCTGTGGTGTTGTTTCAATAAGCTCCTGCAATGTTAAAAGATCTAGTGTTGCATTACAGGGATATTTCAGGATTTTTGACATTGGGCCTCATTTCCCAGTTATCCAGAGTGGTGTTGATGTCTGGAGATATTTTTTTCTTAAATTCATGCAGTTCTTATAGTTGAAGAGTCTACTGGCGCTAGGCTAATGCAAGGCTAACGCATTACTACGGTATCAGTTAGCCTGCATTAAAAACAGTCTGGCCCGCTCCACAGTCTGAGGCAAATCTTATAACACCAGACTAACGATATAAATGTCTGTGTTGAAAGAATAATTTTAACCATTTTGCATTTAAAATAACTTATATTTGAGCAGCATTAAAATACGGTAATTCATGTGATACAAGGTCAGTTATATTTCAAAACTTATTCTATTAACACAGACATTTATATCGTTAGTCTGGTGTTATAAGTGATTTGCCTCAAACTGTGGAGCGGGCCAGACTGTTTTCTAATGCAGGCTAACTGATACCGTAGTATTGCGTTAGCCTAGCATTAGCCTACTGCCACTAGACTCTTCAAATATAAGAACTGCATGAATTTAAGAAAAAAATATCTCCAGACATCAACAACACTCTGGATAACGAGGAAATGAGGCCCGATGTCAAAAATCCTGAAATATTCCTGTATTTTCTCACCAATTCAGGGCCCGATCTTTCGCCTGGCGCAAGGACAGCATCGCTCCAAAGAAGACGGTCATCTTTCCTGTGCACAGCTGTTTTTGCGCTGTGTGACTGGAGGGTGACGCTTATAAAAACGAGGTCGACTGACGCGTGGTTTATTATAAGCAGCCACACGCGCATGATTGAAGGGCTCCAATGTTAATTTTATTGCGTCTAATCGCTCTGGTTACGTGATGTAGTGGCAGCTCCCGTCTCTGCCTCTGTTCCTCCGATCCTTTGTGGGTGCAGCCCCAAATAAACACAACCACGTGTCCTGGGTCTGCCGCACGGTACCTGGGCGTAAAACACGGACTGGATCCGTAAAAAAGACACGGACTCGGACTGCACTGTCCGACTACAGTAACAGATAAACCGGAATGGATTTGGTAAAGACGATCGTGATTAGCGCTACATAATAAAAACACAAGATCGGACCCCTTGTATCGATGATGGGAGAGTGTGACCACTGCACAAAACCTTCTCCTGCACATCCCAGAGACTCTTAACGGGTTTAAGATCTGGACTCTGTGATGGCCGATCCATCTCATGCTCCCTGATCCACTCTTTCACAATGTGAGCCCAATGAACTCTTATCATTTGCTTTTTAATACAATTCTAAAGGCCAAATACAATAATCTTGTTTCCACAAAGGCAAAAGATCCACATATCACAAGCTGTTGAGCTATTTTTTTTTGTAAAACTAAAAGAAAGTGCAGATAATTTAATCAAACCGTGCAGCTGAACACAGTTTGAACCACACATTTTGTATTTCCACGGAACTTACGGAGTAAACAAAGCATAATCTTCAAAAGAAACTTCGATTTAGCGCCTGCTGGGACAAAAGTACGTGCTTTTTGTCCCTGCGACATTGAAATGATTAACAGATTCAAACGGTTTCCTCCTATAAGAAAAGAGAACATAGTCCACACTCCACATTTAGCCGATCTGCGGGTCTGACTAACGCCCGCCTGAGCTACTTCTGCATTTGACGAACCCAGACGCAGTTATTTTAAATGTAGGAAGTGGCTCAGGACGAGCAGAGGTGACCCTTATCTGTCCCCTCCCCCACGGCTTCATCCTCTTAGACAGAGTTACTGCGCAGAGGCCCAAACAAACGCCCCCACAGACGAGCAAGAAACGGGTTATTGTAGGTCTGTGACGGGCATTATAGAGAACACACCCAAACTATTACAGGAAAGAGCAAAAGCACAGACAAATGTGGCAATTTCACGAGATGCTGCAGGTGAATAGGAAAGAAAAAACAAAAAGTAGAGATATCAATTTGAATGTTTTGCTACAACCCCGTGAACTGCTACCTTAACGTGGTGGGGTTGTTTGAGTGCCCGAATGATCCGAAGAGCTATGTTGTCTGGGGCTTTATGCCCCTGGTAGGGTCTCCCATGGCAAACAGGTCTTAGGTGACGGGTCAGACGAAGAGCAGTTCAAAGACTTCTATGGACAGTATACTAACAAGGACCGTGACGTCGCCCGGTATGGCGCAGCCGGGGCCCCACCCTGGAGCCAGGCCTGGGGTTGGGGCTCGAATGCGAGCGTCTGGTGGTCGGGCCTCTGCCCACGGGGCTCGGCCGGGCACAGCCCGAACGGACGACGTGGGCCCGCCTTCCTGTGGACCCACCACCCGCAGAGGGATCCGTAGGGGTCGGGTGCAGAGAGGACTGGGCGGCAGTCGAAGGCAGGTGCCTCGACGACCTGGTCCGCGTGCGCAGCTTCTGGCGTTCGGGACATGGAACGTCACTTCGCTGGGGGGGAAGGAGCCTGAGCTTGTGCGGGAGGTAGAGAGATACCGGCTAGATATAGTCGGGCTCACCTCCACGCACAGCCTGGGTTCCGGATCCCAACTCCTGGAGAGGGGCTGGACGCTCCATTTTTCTGGAGTTGCCCGCGGGGAGAGGCGGCGGGCTGGGGTGGGTTTGCTCATAGCCCCCCAGCTCAGCCGTCACGTGTTGGAGTTCACCCCGGTGAACGAGAGGGTCGCGTCCCTACGCCTTCGGGTCGGGGACAGGTCTCTCACCGTTGTCTCGGCCTACGGGCCCAACATCGGTGCAGAGTACCCGGCCTTCTTGGAGTCCCTGGGGGGGGTACTAGATAGTGCTCCGGCTGGGGACTCCATTGTTCTACTGGGGGACTTCAACGCCCACGTGGGTAACGACAGTGAGACCTGGGTGGGGGTGATGGGGAAGAACGGCCTCCCCGATCGGAACCCGAGTGGTGTTCTGTTATTGGACTTCTGTGCTAGTTACGGTTTGTCCATAACGAACACCATGTTCGAGCACAAGGGTGTCCATAAGTGCACGTGGCACCAGGACACCCTAGGCAGGAGGTCGATGATCGACTTTGTAGTTGTGTCATCTGATCTCCGGCCGCGTGTCTCGGACACTCGGGTGAAGAGAGGGGCTGAGCTGTCAACCGATCACCACCTGGTGGTGAGCTGGATCCGCTGGCAGGGGAAGAAGCCGGTCAGACCTGGCAGGCCCAAACGTGTTGTGAGGGTCTGTTGGGAACGTCTGGTGGATCCCTCTGTCAGTAGGGTCTTTAACTCCCACCTCCGGAAGAGCTTCACTCAGATTCCGAGGGAGGTAGGGGACATGGAGTCCGAGTGGACCATGTTCTCCTCCTCCATTGTCGATGCGGCTGCTCGTAGTTGTGGCCGTAAGGTCTCTGGTGCCTGTCGCGGCGGCAACCCCCGAACCCGGTGGTGGCGCCCGGAAGTAAGGGATGCCGTCAAGCTGAAGAAGGAGTCCTATCTGGCCTTGTTGGCTTGTGGGACTCTGGAGGCAGCTGAGAGGTACCGGCAGGCCAAGCGTGCTGCAGCTCGTGTGGTCAAAGAGGCAAAAACTCGGGTCTGGGAGGAGTTTGGAGAAGCCATGGAGGAGGACTATCGGTCGGCCTCGAAGAGATTCTGGCACACCATCCGGCGCCTCAGGAGGGGGAAGCAGTGCTTCACCAACACTGTTTACAGTGTGGGTGGGGGGCTGCTGACCTCGACTGGGGATGTGGTCGGGCGGTGGAAGGAGTACTTCGAGGATCTCCTCAATCCCACCGTCACGTCTCCCGATGAGGAGGCAGAGGCTGGGGACCCGGAGGGGGGCTCGTCCATCACCCAGGCTGAAGTCACCGAGGTGGTTAGAAAGCTCCTCGGTGGCAAGGCCCCGGGGGTGGATGAGATTCGTCCCGGGTACCTTAAGTCTCTGGATGTTGTAGGGCTGTCTTGGCTGACACGTCTCTGCAACATCGCGTGGCGGTTGGGGACAGTGCCTCTGGATTGGCAGACCGGGGTGGTGGTCCCCCTCTTCAAGAAGGGGGATCGGAGAGTGTGCTCCAATTACAGAGGGATCACACTTCTCAGCCTCCCTGGTAAGGTCTATTCCAGGGTGCTGGAGAGGAGGATCCGGCCAATAGTCGAACCTCGGATTCAGGAGGAACAATGCGGTTTTCGTCCTGGTCGTGGAACACTGGACCAGCTCTATACCCTTCATCGGGTGCTCGAGGGTTTGTGGGAGTTCGCCCAACCAGTCCACATGTGCTTTGTGGACCTGGAGAAAGCGTTCGACCGTGTCCCTCGTGGTGCCCTGTGGGGGGTGCTCCGGGAGTATGGGGTACGGGGCCCTTTACTAAGGGCTGTCCGTTCCCTGTATGACCGTAGCAGGAGCTTGGTTCGCATTGCCGGCAGTAAGTCAGACCTGTTCCCGGTGCGTGTTGGGCTCCGCCAGGGCTGCCCTTTGTCACCGGTTCTGTTCATTACTTTTATGGACAGAATTTCTAGGCGCAGCCAGGGGCCGGAGGGTGTCCGGTTTGGGAACCTCAGAATCTCATCTCTGCTGTTTGCAGATGATGTTGTTCTGTTGGCTCCCTCAAATCAGGACCTCCAGCGCGCACTGGGGCGGTTTGCAGCCGAGTGTGAAGCGGCCGGGATGAGGATCAGCACCTCCAAATCTGAGGCCATGGTTCTCCACCGGAAAAAGGTGGCTTCCCCGCTTCAGGTCGGTGGGGTGTCCTTGCCTCAAGTGGAGGAGTTCAAGTATCTCGGGGTCGTGTTCACGAGTGAGGGACGGATGGAGCGTGAGATCGATAGACGGATCGGTGCGGCGTCAGCAGTGATGCGGTCGCTGTATCGGACTGTTGTGGTGAAGAGGGAGCTGAGTCAGGGGGCAAAGCTCTCGATTTACCGATCGATCTACGTTCCCACCCTCACCTATGGTCATGAGATTTGGGTAATGACCGAAAGGACAAGATCGCGAATACAAGCAGCCGAAATGAGTTTCCTTCGCAGGGTGGCTGGGCGCACCCTTCGAGATCGGGTGAGGAGCTCAGTTACCCGGGAGGAGCTCGGACTCGAGCCGCTACTCCTCCACGTCGAAAGGAGCCAGCTGAGGTGGCTAGGGCATCTGTATCGGATGCCTCCTGGTCGCCTCCCTCGGGAGGTGTTCCAGGCATGTCCTATTGGGAGGAGGCCTCGTGGAAGGCCCAGGACACGCTGGTGGGACTATGTCTCCGTGCTGGCCTGGTGTCGCCTCGGGGTCCCCCCAGAACAGCTGGAAGAGGTGTGCGTGGATCGGGAAGTCTGGGCATCTCTGCTGAGACTGCTGCCCCCGCGACCCGGCCCCGGATAAAGCGGAAGAAAATGGATGCTGAACATGACTGATATGAGGAAAACATGTATTGCAGGTTTTCTGTCATTTCATGTTTCCATATAAAAATTAGACATTTATGCATAAAAATGGACACAATTGCCGATATTCTCAGCAACGAAATCTAAATGGACAGAACCAGATTCAAATTCAGGCCGAAGCAAAAAAAAAAAAGTCCTGCTTTTTAATGACAGTGTGATGCCCAAATGCCACTAAAATAAATAAAACTACTGCCACAAAGGCAATTATTTTTTTTAAATAAAACTGACCTTGCGTCACATGAATTATCGCATTTTGAGGGACCGCTGCGTTAGCTTACCACGATGCTGCTCAAATAAAAGTTATTTTAAATGCAAAATGGTTAAAATTACTCTATCGACACAGACATTTATATTGTTCGTCTGGCGTTATAAGTGATTTACCTCAGACTGTGGAGCGGGTCAGACTGTTTTTAATGCAGGCTAGCTTTTACCGTAGAAACGCGCTAGCCTAGCATTAGCCTAGCGCCACGAAACTCTTCAAATATAAGGACTGCATGAATTAAAAAAAAAAATCTCCAGACATCAACAACACAAATTAGATGTGCTTAGTTCCTGCGTAAAAGCCATCAAGACCTGGATGACTGTAAATTACCTTCTCCTTAACCCTGATAAAACCGAGGTTATTATTTTAGGTCCTCAAAAACTGAGAGAGTCTTTATCTCAGCAGATCATCTCCCTGGATAATGTTAGCGTATCAACGAGCTCTAAAGTAAAAAACCTTGGAGTTCTGTTTGACCAGGACCTCTCTTTTAAAACGCATATAAACCAGGCTTGTAAAATTGCGTTCTTTCACCTGCGCAACATTGCTAAAATACGAAACATTCTACCTAAGAGTGATGCAGAAAAACTTATTCATGCATTTGTTTCCTCAAGGCTGGACTACTGCAACTGCCTGCTAGCAGCGTGTCCTAAAAGTTCCCTCAAAAGTTTTCAACTAGTTCAAAATGCAGCTGCAAGATTGTTAACGCGTACAAAGAGAAGAGAACACATTACACCTGTGCTAAAGTCTCTCCATTGGCTTCCTGTTGAGTTTAGAATCAAATTTAAAATCCTGCTCCTCACATTTAAAGCCATAAAGGGTTTGGCTCCGCTTTATCTCCAAGACGTTATCGTTCCATATCGGCCAACCAGAGCACTCCGCTCTCAAAACTCAGGGCTACTAGTGATTCCTCGGGTCTCCAAAATCACTGTAGGAGGAAGAGCCTTTAGCTACCAAGCTCCGGTTTTATGGAATAAACTCCCAGCTCACGTTAAAGAAGCAGACACAGTCCCTACATTTAAGACTAGGCTCAAAACGTACCTCTTCGAATTAGCTTATGATCAGGTCAGTTAGGTAAAGCTCTAACCCACAGCCTGAAGTAAAGCTGCTTTAGGAGAAACTCTGCTGTGGGAAGTACGGTACACTGAGCGCTATCCTCTTCTTCTTCTTACTGCAACCTTTGTCTTACTATGATACAATATTTATTTAATCTGTAGTCTGTTCATTACTATTCACATGGTGTCTCCTGTCCCACTCCCCCTTGGGAGTGCCTGTCTAGATCGAACGGAGGGACCCGGCTGAACGGAGGGACCCGGCTGAACGGAGGGACCCGGCTGAACGGAGGAACCCTGCCTACTGATAACAAGGACTGGACGGTCTGTGATCTTGGCCCGTCTACTGAGGGACTCCTTCGGCCCTGGGTCCCTATAGCCTGTCCGTCTATGGGAGTGGATCTCTCCTTCTGTGGTTCTCCTCAAGGTTTCTCGTTTCTCCCACTGGGTTTTTGAGTTTTTCCTTGCCGGGCTGGAGAGTCTAAGGACAGGGGACACCCGAGCTGCTCGTCGCCACCCACTGCTGACGCTTATTTGGACATTATGTTTGCCTGGATATTTGATTCACCGGAACTTTACATTGTCTTATTTACTGTTTGTTACAGCCCTATGAGGCAACTCCTGTTGTGATATTGGGCTATACAAAACCATTGATTGATTGATTGAACACTCTGGATAACTAGGAACTAAAGCCCTATGTCAAAAATACTGAAAAATCCCTTTAAGTTTTCTAGCATTTCAGTGAAGAACTGAGATGCTAAAAATACCTTAGGAAAGTTAGGGATGGATTTAGACCACAGCATATTAAATTAACGACCTAAAAAGAAGAAAATCAGGCCTTTAACACCATTTATTCATCATCGTTGTCGAGAAAGTCCCCACAATGTTGAGTTTTAAAATTTATGTCAATATCGCCCAAACCCCGGCAAACAATGTGATTACCACAGCTTTAGTTTGAGGTCATCAAATACTTTTTTGTGCAAATAACCCTTCAGACCAAACAGCCGATTCGGTCACATCACTATCAGGGAACCATGCTTCATTTTCTGCTGAGAACATTATAAACTTTCATGAATAATTGAAGGGATTTGCGGTTTCCTTACAGCAACCATAAAAGATGTCATCGCTCTACTGTAAGCATCTCTTCTTGTCAGTATTGTATCGTCTTCTTTAGATGTGCAACTTTTGTTTTGTGATAATTTTATCAGTCGCAGCCTCTGACGCACTTCTCAGTCTCGCTGTGAACAATCTGCACATGTCCCATTTAGCTCTGACTCACAGCTCTCCGTCCATGTGCTGTCAAACTGTCGCCTACTGTACTATTACTGCTAGTTTCTACACCGCTGCTGCTGCTGCCGTCCACCGATTTGCATCGTGCAGAAATCTAAATGGAGGAAGCAGCAAATGCAACCGGCCGTGAGGGAGCATCGATTCCCCGTCAAACCAGAGGTCGGGTTTTTAGGTTTGCAACAAATGGTACAGAGAGAGAAACCTGCGACAGTTTCTCCCTAAATAATGCAAGTCTTTTTTTTTTTTTTTGGTGACCATGAAGCACTCGTACACTGCGGGGAAAGTGGGCGACCTCCACCTCCCTTCCTCCATCCGCCTGTTAAATAAATGACTGTGTGGATATTGGACTTTTACAGGCTGTATTGTTTTTAATGTATTTACTGTATGTCTGTGTATGTATCGTTTTGATTGGGCCCGTCCCGGCACTTCCTCTGCAAGTGAAGTTCCTAAAGGGTAAATCAAGTGAAGACCATTTATATTTAGTCATAATACAGCCTACAATTGGGCCCACTGAAAATTGTTATTTATGTTAAATATTCCTTGTCTGCTCTCAAAAGTAAAACTTCTTAAAGCAGCACTAAGTAACTCGCGCCCCTAGAGGCCATAAGCGCCACTGCAGGTGTCGTAGCATGTTGCGTTTTTTTACTAAATACTACGCTGACAGAAAAGACAAAGGGACAGAGGGATGTTGTTCATCCAATTACACAAAAGGAAATCTTTTTTTACACTCAAACTTGGCTGTAAATACTGTTTTAGTGGCGCTAGCCCGCAGTTAGCTTTGCCCGTTAGCCTGGTAGCTTCTTCTTCGTGATTCCATTAGTGTGTATTGGTGACTCTGACCCGGAGGCACCGAAGTTGCAATTGTGGTTTTCTGGCCAGAGACACCAGGGGGAGATGAAAGACCCTCCAATCATCCCATTAACACTTGTATTACCCCCAGAGGGACGACGGAAAGGATTTATTAAGGTAAACAAATGACTCAGTACTGCTTTAATAAGCCATGGAGTTTTCAACAGCGTTTTGTTTTCTCATCCTCATGCCTTTATGAGGCTCTGCTGTGATTGACAGCCGTCTCCATGGAGACTCATGGGGAGCATCTAAATTGGCCGCATGCTGCACGTGAGGGGGACACGGCGCGGCGGACGCCATTTTATGGTTTAGCCATTTTCCACATCGTCTGTTTTTAAAAGGATGAATTCATTCGATTCATCGCCCAGCCCTAATTTAAAGGAATGTGCTTGAATCTTGGGTAACAGCCGGTCTAAACTGTGCTAACCCTCGGCTTTGAGGACTAGCCAGAGGAAAAGGCTTTGGAAAAGATGTAGCTGATCAGGAGGCATCCAAAACAGATTCTATCTCCAAGGATGCGTCCAGTCACCCTGTGGAGGAAACTCATTCCTTCCGCCTGTATCCGCGATCTTGTCCTTAAATCTCATGACCACAAGTGAGAGAAGGAACGCAGATTGACTTTACCTTTCAACTCAGCCGATGTTGAGCTTTTCTCCAAAATGCTTCATCAACCTTTAACCTCAACTTTAAAAAAAAAGCATCAAATAGCAAAACAAGGATGAAAATGCAACAAGAGACAAAATGGCGATGAAAAAATAAAACATCAAAAAGATCAATTTAGATGAGTTTTGTAGGTCTGACCATCACCTGGGATTATCTGCACAAGGTTAAAAAACATGTCTAGTTCAGTAAGCAACACTCACTTACTGCACAGTGATGCACTTTAAAGCTGCAAGCTGTCGGTTTACGTTGGATTTGGTGACAACACTCTTGCATCATCATTGCATAAATGAAACCTCAGCGTCAGACCAGGCCCCGTCATCAAAGAGCACTCAAACTACTGCCTCGCATCTCCAGGTCTGCACAAGAGCGTGATGAAGACCGCTAACTCGATTGGTGATCTAATCACACGTCCAGGAGTCGTTAAACGGTCCCAGACGTGACAACGCTCCCTAACCACGGATGGAGCTAATGTGATGGGACTGCAGATACCACCGCGAGGAGAGAGAGGAGATACTGATGGTGCTGCGGAGATCTGATACAGACGAGAGGGAATTCATTTTCCTGACTGTGAAGCGTCTTTGAGAATCCTCCAAATGACGTCGCCAATTACTTTACAAACTGATCTTTTCCCAAATACTGGGTTTATACAAGTAGCACAAGTCAAATTAACCTTTCCATTATTATTTTAATGCCACAAAAGCTAAACATCTGTGCCTATAACTAGGGCTGTGTGATTAACCTTCATTAGCTACTGCAGTGACCCAACCTCACGGGGCTGAGGGTTTGTTGTTGTTTTTATTCTGCCTTGTGCCGCCACCATTTGAGTGAAAGACGTGTTCGCCAATCAGGATTATCGAGCCTCGCCTCCTTTGACGGCCGCCGATCAGAAGAGGCAATAAACAAACTCCATATTTGTCTTGTGCAAACTGCAAACTATTCTCAAGGTCTGAAAAAAAGTGTTTTGTGACCTGTGGCCTCGAAGGCTGGGTCAAATGCAAAGGACACATTTCCCTAGGGGGACTGCAGAGGAGCTGAGCAGCTCTTTCAGTGGCAGACTGAGACACCCTCAGTGCAAGAAGGAGCAGCAGGTCCTTCATCAGAATCAGAATCAGAATTCGTTTTATTGCCAAGGTTTGTGAACAAGGTTTACAAACTAGGAATTTTACTTGGTGCAAACGTGCGACATAAAACATATAACACAGAATTAAGATAAAAAATAAGCTAAGAACGTTAAACTATAAGGCTATAAGGGCATGCATAAAATAAAAAATATTAAATAAATAAGATAAAATAAAGTGACATATGTTAAGACAACAACTAATTTGACAATGAACAACAGCGGTTGTATATACAGATGTGTTGGCATATAAAGTGGTATTAAGTGTTTAAAGTGATAAAGTGATAGCAGCGGGTCTAAGTGTGGACACACCGCACACTGCAAGTGCAGATACATCCATGAGTCTGTAACTGAGCTACAGAGACTTGTTTTTGTTCATGAGTCTGATGGCGGAGGGGAAAAAACTGTTCAAGTGGCGGGAGGTGTGGGTCTGGATAGACCGTAGCCTCCTGCCCCACTGCTGTCAGACTGTACAACACTATTATAGAGTAACATGTGCAATAACTTCTATGACTGCAAACCTGCACTGCCAAGACATTTTTATTATAGTCCGTTTATACTTTTTGCCCCCTTAAAGTTTTTGGTAGTCATTGTATTTCTATTTACTATTTAATTGTTTGCACATTTCCTGTCTATCCTGCAGTGTTTATTAGACCTGAACGTAACAAGTGAATTTCTCCACTGTGAGATCAATAAAGGCTAGGGATGTAACGATTCACTCAAGCCCCGATTCGACTCGATTTCCGATTTGAAGTTCCCAATTTCGATTTTTCCCGATTTTTTTAAACCTTTTTAGAAAAGAATGACTCCTTCATACCGGTTTCTTTTGTTATAACATCTGTATTTTTGTCCTTGTAACAAATTGCAACCGTCTCAGTAAGAGAACTTTACTTTACATTAAGACATGAAAATGAACTATAATCATGTTGACAGAGTGCTTGTAAATGTACATGTTTTCAGCATAAATAAACTATGTAGCAAAGCAAACATTTTAAGATTATATTTATTTTACCAAACCTTTATTTTTTGTTGCAGTTTGAACATAATACTACCATTTAGAACTAATTTTACAGTGCAGTTTTGTTCCCCCTTGAAGCCTCACTGCCTCCGGTGCAGCCTTTGTAAACATAAGGAGGAAAAAGACACGACGGCTCCTGTAGGTGTTGGATTATTTGACAAACGGACATTTGATGAGGATTTCAGCAGAATCAGAGCAGGTCAGATGTTTGTCAGTTTACGATCCTTGGTAAACTTCTGTCAAAATGCTAAACTTTGCGTTAGCCGCTAACGCTAATCTCGTAGCTGCTAACTTTAGCTGCGTCTGTTGCTTCGATGCCTACACGTGTATGTGTTTACATGGTGTGGCGTGTGTTGGGGCTGAGGCGGGGGGTGGTGTGGAGCTTGTCTTGAGAAAAAGGTAACGTCGTTAGAAACAGCGAGCTAGAATGTTCCGGTCTGTTCCGGTCGCGCAAAATGGAGTAGCTGAGGGTGGCTTTAAAATCGATTATTTTATTTTTTACATCGATTCACATTTTACGCATATTAAATCGATTTTAAAATAGATTTTTGATGAATCTTTACATCCCTAATAAAGGCTCATCTTAAAGTTCACGTTAACCTTAAAAGAGCCGATCGCCATATGCGTGTAATTATAACACATTTGCAGCAGGTTTTTCGACATAAACATGAAGCTGATTTTTATCAAACAAGCCGGTGGTGATTCAGGGGACGCTTTTTTGCAGCTGAATAGGGAGAAAGTGAGAGAGCGGCACATTTATTTGACACTTTGCCTCTCGCAGATCTGCATTTTGTCGCTGCATGAAGCTGAAATGTAGTAACTAAACACCAAGATGTTGAACCGCAGTTTCAGAAGCCTATGCAGCTCAAATCCACAAAAAATAAAACGCTTTATGTAGAATTTAAAAATCACACAAAAAATATGATTGAAGGCCGTGTTTGTAGTGTGTCACCTTTTCGAATCGAATAATAAAAGCACTAGTGATATTGTTATTAGAGAGAGAGGGGGGGGGTAGGAGGGAGTCAAAGAGAAAGACGATAGAGGAAATAGAGATCGCTGACCGAGCGCATTTGCAGCCACATTGCCATCTCATTCTCCTTTACGATGTGCTCTCTCTCTGGATGGATAGTGACGTGTGCAGAGCCGGTGGGGAGCATGATGAAGCACTGCGCCACAGGCTCCCCTCCCCCAAAACTCTCCTCCACGCACTTCAATCAAGCGCTACCCCCCCAAGCCGGGCACAAGGACTCCTCGCAATCAAGGCGACGGAATAGATTAAAAACACCAAGAACAGCCGCAGATGAATTTAAATGTAAATGCATTACGAGCAGAGGTGGGCAAGATATCGTCTACAGGATAATATCAAAAATGCAAATGCAGGAAATGTGGGGGAAACATGGGGGACAATTGGGAAAAGTAGGGTAAAAGAAATGGAGGAAAAATGAGAAAAAATGGGTGAAAATGAGGAAGTAATTGGGAAAAGAAGTGGGGAAAAATAGTGGAAAATTAGGAAGAAATAAAACAAATAGGGGGAAAAAAATATACAAATAATCGAGAATAGAGTAAAAAAAACACAGAGTAAAAATTAGAAAGAGATGGTTTGCAAAAAATATCACTTCATCATTGTTATCGAGAAAGTCCCCACAAACAAATACCCAACAAAGCACTAGAGCCATTATACATTTAGGTTTTAAAAGTTAATAGTGTTTGCCCGTCTGCAGCAGCACCTCGAGCTTTTCCACGGTCAGCGTGTTGTTAATCAGTATTGATAAAAGTGCGAGTGCTAAAGCGGCGCCCTCGCACTCGCACGCTCAGCCTGAGCCGCTCTCACGGACATCCAGCCGCAGTGCAAGGTTAATCTGGAACATCCCCGTGTTTTCGTAAAATGCAATATTTAATGAGCGCACAGCGTGACATTTCAGCCACTGAACCACTGCCGGACGAAAAGAAGCTGCCATAAAGCGAATATTTGGTTGTAGCGCCTTTAGCTTCTGCAAAAGACCCAGTGTTGCGTTCGTTCTTCACCAAGACCTCGAGTCAGGCCGGTCACGACAACAACACCTGACGTTCGACATACAGTACTGAGGCAGGAAAGTATCGCGATAAATGATATTACTGAGGGCCGCTTGACGCCACTGAAAAAGTTAAAACGTGGAAATATTGGCAATAGTCAAGGCAAGTTTATTTGTAGAGCACAATTCATACACAAGGCGATTCAAAGTGCTTCACAGTTGCATAAAATTACAAGAAAACAGATCAAATCAATCAATAAAACATCAACATAAAAGTTAATCAATTACAGTAAAAGGCAAGAGTGCAGATAAAATACTTTCAGTTTTCATCTGCTCGGGTAAAAAGAGCTGTTTTCAGCCTGGATTTGAACATTGTCAGAGTTGAGGCCTGTCTCACATCCTCATGAAGACTGTTCCAGATTTTAGCTGCATGAAACTGAAACGCAGCCTCACCGTGTTTAGTCCTGACTCTGGGAACCACCAGGAGACCCCTCCCTGAAGTTCTCAGGGCCCGAGATGGTTCATACGGCTCTAACATGTCAGAGATGGACTTTGGTGCCAAGTCCATCCATCCATTTTCTTCCACTTGTCCGTTGCCGGTTCGTGGGGGCAGCTGCACCAGCCCCTATGGCGCCCCCTGCAGGTGGTGGGTCCACAGAAGGACGGCCTCATGGTTCTAACCGGGCCTGTTGGTCTCACATACCAGTGTGTCCATGGAACAGCCCCGTCATACCTCACTGAGCTACTTACCCCATACACCACCACAAGGCGCTTACGGTCCACTTCCACCCACACTCTTCACCAGCCCGTGACCAAACTTTCCACAATGGGCGATAGAGCCTTTAAGGCAGTTGCCCCTAGACTCTGGAACGCCCTGCCAGAGTCCCTGAGGGCTCCCCAGAGTGTTGAGGCCTTTCAAAAAGGCCTGAAAACACATTTATTTAAAAAGGCCTTTTAGTCTGTTAAAGTTTCTACGTAGCCTTGTTTTACTGTGTCAATGTTCTTTTTGTTTTTATCTGATTTTATTCACCTGTTGTAGCACTTTGAGGTTTCTTTGAAATGTAAAGTGCAATATAAATAAAATTGTTTATTATTAATATTATTATAAGGGGATTCTGAACCGCTCTTTGTCTGACCCGTGACCTAGGACCTGTTTGCCATGGGAGACCCTACCAGGGGCACGAAGCCCCCGACAACAGAGCTCCAGGATCAAACCCCTCCACCACGTTAAGGTGGCGGTTCCAGGAGGGGCGTTTCCATAAGTAGCATTTATTATTCTAATTTGAGTTTTCCACACGCATGACATAACGACATATAACCCGCGACGCTCCGCAGTGTGGCTTTAAAAGATTAACCCCCCACCGTTTCCTTCCGTCTCCGCAAACTCAGCCTCGTGTTTACGTTGCGTCATAATCCGCGGGAACAATAGCGGCGAATATTAGCAGCTGGTGTGGAGTAAGCAGCATCTGGCTCTCGCTCAACAATGTGCAAATCCTCTTCCCCTTTTCCCCCCCGAATCGTAAAATATATAACACGGAGCCAGCGGTGCAGAGATGGAGCCACGGAGCGCCAGTCCTGCTCCTCCCCCTTTTCGGTGGAGGCCGCATCAGAATAGGAATCGAGCGCAGCGCCCCGGGCCTGAATGCACAAGCGGTCTGTCAAAAATGCTTGAGCCGAGGACGCAGGTCTCCCATAGGGACCACGGACAGAGACGCATTAGGCTCCGGGGGGGGGGGCTTTTGTTATTTTTGGGAACTTCCTACCTCTCTGGCTGCAGACAGAGGAACGGCAATTGCATCAAGTCACAATGTGGATGGCGGTAATAAGCAAAGCCTGTTATTTAGAAAGAATAATGTCTGGGCGTCTCCATGGGGTCAAGCGCCCTCTGGAAATCACAGGCATTTGGGAAACAATTTATGAACAAATTTGGCCAAACAATTATTTAGAAAATTATTTTGTTGCTTTTTTCTCTTTTTTTGTTGTTGCTTTTTCTTCCTCGTTTTTGTTGCTCTTTTGACGCTTTGTTCAAGAAACTTTTAGGATTTAGGTAAAGCCTAAACCTTTGGAAATGTGCGTGTATACCGAGCTGCCTGTGTAGCCTTAACCGAGCGCATTTTCTCCAGTACAGCTGTGCCCAAATCTAAAAGTGTTCCGCCTATAGGCCAGTGTAACGCCTCATTTGAAAGCTAAGACCTTTGTGTTGCGTTGTCGCCATGGTTTTGTCACATTTTTTAAGCATCTTTGTCGTGTTTTTGTCTCTATTTGTTGCCGTCTTCACTTTATTTCCTGCTTTTTTGTCATGTCTCTGGTTTTTTGTGGCTCCTTTTTTTTAAATCTTTCATCACTTTTTTCATCGTGTTTTTGTCCCTCTTGTTGCTTTTTTCTGTATTTTCATCTTCGTGTTCGTTTCTCTTTTGACGCTTTGTGGTATTTCACCTAATGCCGTTAGCGTTAGCCTCCTCAGGGTATTTCACCTAATGGCCGTTAGCTTTAGCCTCCTCAGGGTATTTCACCTAATGCCGTTAGCATTAGCCTCCTCAGGGTATTTCTCCTAATGCCGTTAGCGTTAGCCTCCTCAGGGTATTTCACCCAATGCCGTTAGCTTTAGCCTCCTCAGGGTATTTCACCTAATGCCGTTAGCTTTAGCCTCCTCAGGGTATTTCACCTAATGCCGTTAGCTTTAGCCTCCTCAGGGTATTTCACCTAATGCCGTTAGCTTTAGCCTCCTCAGGGTATTTCACCTAATGCCGTTAGCGTTAGCCTCCTCAGGGTATTTCACCTAATGCCGTTAGCTTTAGCCTCCTCAGGGTATTTCACCTAATGCCGTTAGCTTTAGCCTCCTCAGGGTATTTCACCTAATGCCGTTAGCATTTAGCCTCCTCAGGGTATTTCACCTAATGCCGTTAGCTTTAGCCTCCTCAGGGTATTTCACCTAATGCCGTTAGCTTTAGCCTCCTCAGGGTATTTCACCTAATGCCGTTAGCTTTAGCCTCCTCAGGGTATTTCACCTAATGCCGTTAGCTTTAGCCTCCTCAGGGTATTTCACCTAATGCCGTTAGCGTTAGCCTCCTCAGGGTATTTCACCTAATGCCGTTAGCTTTAGCCTCCTCAGGGTATTTCACCTAATGCCGTTAGCTTTAGCCTCCTCAGGGTATTTCACCTAATGCCGTTAGCATTTAGCCTCCTCAGGGTATTTCACCTAATGCCGTTAGCTTTAGCCTCCTCAGGGTATTTCACCTAATGCCGTTAGCTTTAGCCTCCTCAGGGTATTTCACCTAATGCCGTTAGCGTTAGCCTCCTCAGGGTATTTCACCTAATGCCGTTAGCTTTAGCCTCCTCAGGGTATTTCACCTAATGCCGTTAGCGTTAGCCTCCTCAGGGTATTTCACCTAATGCCGTTAGCTTTAGCCTCCTCAGGGTATTTCACCTAATGCCGTTAGCTTTAGCCTCCTCAGGGTATTTCACCTAATGCCGTTAGCTTTAGCCTCCTCAGGGTATTTCACCTAATGCCGTTAGCTTTAGCCTCCTCAGGGTATTTCACCTAATGCCGTTAGCTTTAGCCTCCTCAGGGTATTTCACCTAATGCCGTTAGCGTTAGCCTCCTCAGGGTATTTCACCTAATGCCGTTAGCTTTAGCCTCCTCAGGGTATTTCACCTAATGCCGTTAGCTTTAGCCTCCTCAGGGTATTTCACCTAATGCCGTTAGCATTTAGCCTCCTCAGGGTATTTCACCTAATGCCGTTAGCTTTAGCCTCCTCAGGGTATTTCACCTAATGCCGTTAGCTTTAGCCTCCTCAGGGTATTTCACCTAATGCCGTTAGCTTTAGCCTCCTCAGGGTATTTCACCTAATGCCGTTAGCTTTAGCCTCCTCAGGGTATTTCACCTAATGCCGTTAGCTTTAGCCTCCTCAGGGTATTTCACCTAATGCCGTTAGCGTTAGCCTCCTCAGGGTATTTCACCTAATGCCGTTAGCTTTAGCCTCCTCAGGGTATTTCACCTAATGCCGTTAGCATTAGCCTCCTCAGGGTATTTCACCTAATGCCGTTAGCATTTAGCCTCCTCAGGGTATTTCACCCAATGCCGTTAGCTTTAGCCTCCTCAGGGTATTTCACCTAATGCCGTTAGCTTTAGCCTCCTCAGGGTATTTCACCTAATGCCGTTAGCTTTAGCCTCCTCAGGGTATTTCACCTAATGCCGTTAGCTTTAGCCTCCTCAGGGTATTTCACCTAATGCCGTTAGCGTTAGCCTCCTCAGGGTATTTCACCTAATGCCGTTAGCGTTAGCCTCCTCAGGGTATTTCACCTAATGCCGTTAGCTTTAGCCTCCTCAGGGTATTTCACCTAATGCCGTTAGCATTTAGCCTCCTCAGGGTATTTCACCTAATGCCGTTAGCTTTAGCCTCCTCAGGGTATTTCACCTAATGCCGTTAGCTTTAGCCTCCTCAGGGTATTTCACCTAATGCCGTTAGCTTTAGCCTCCTCAGGGTATTTCACCTAATGCCGTTAGCTTTAGCCTCCTCAGGGTATTTCACCTAATGCCGTTAGCGTTAGCCTCCTCAGGGTATTTCACCTAATGCCGTTAGCTTTAGCCTCCTCAGGGTATTTCACCTAATGCCGTTAGCTTTAGCCTCCTCAGGGTATTTCACCTAATGCCGTTAGCATTTAGCCTCCTCAGGGTATTTCACCTAATGCCGTTAGCTTTAGCCTCCTCAGGGTATTTCACCTAATGCCGTTAGCTTTAGCCTCCTCAGGGTATTTCACCTAATGCCGTTAGCGTTAGCCTCCTCAGGGTATTTCACCTAATGCCGTTAGCTTTAGCCTCCTCAGGGTATTTCACCTAATGCCGTTAGCGTTAGCCTCCTCAGGGTATTTCACCTAATGCCGTTAGCTTTAGCCTCCTCAGGGTATTTCACCTAATGCCGTTAGCTTTAGCCTCCTCAGGGTATTTCACCTAATGCCGTTAGCTTTAGCCTCCTCAGGGTATTTCACCTAATGCCGTTAGCGTTAGCCTCCTCAGGGTATTTCACCTAATGCCATTAGCGTTAGCCTCCTCAGGGTATTTCACCTAATGCCGTTAGCGTTAGCCTCCTCAGGGTATTTCACCTAATGCCGTTAGCGTTAGCCTCCTCAGGGTATTTCACCTAATGCCATTAGCGTTAGCCTCCTCAGGGTATTTCACCTAATGCCGTTAGCGTTAGCCTCCTCAGGGTATTTCACCTAATGCCGTTAGCGTTAGCCTCCTCAGGGTATTTCACCTAATGCCGTTAGCATTTAGCCTCCTCAGGGTATTTCACCTAATGCCGTTAGCATTTAGCCATGTCAACCCATCGACCACATTTAGGTGATGTCCAAGCCAAGTAAGAAATCATTAATATATGCCGATCTTTTTAGGTTGTACTTTAGATAAGTATTAGCGTATAAATGTTAAATCATATTCATATTGTGAGGGCGGATACACATCCCATGGCCACTAAACATTGTCTTATAATACGTTAATGAAAGAGAAAACCACAGAAATCGTATAAAGGCCATGAAACGCATGTATATATTGGAATATTGAAATTTCTGTTTAAATAAATGCTTATTTCTATTCTCTTTGACACTTGATTTATTATAAAAGTTTAAAACTGGGTTAGGCATAATACTTTTCACTTCAGCCTAAACCCTTTCAGTCGTGTTGTACTGGAATAATGGAAATGTTTGTTTAATGTTTAAAGGAATGGAATGACATTGACATGTTTTCAACGTACATCATGAACTGAACTGAGATTTGTACGGGACAACAGCATTACTTTTTTATTATGAAATCCTTAACAAATGTGGGGCCTTATACGGGATGATTGTGACAAGCTAGTGAAATATTGCGAAGGGATATGGTCTCGAGTTTCCCAGTGATTCATGGAGGCAGCGTGTGGAGTGAAAACTCATTTTGTTGAGTAGCTTTGGAACGCTGCCATGAATTGCATAAAAAGGGTTATGTTATTTTTTCCAAATCAAGCAATTGATTTGGAAATTCAATTGATTTGGATTGATTCAATACAGACCAATCCAAAAAAGTTTTCCCAATGCAACAAGGCAAGTTTTTACAGCAGTGTGTGTAACCTTTTAACCAGTGAGTTACTTTTACAAGATAAACCCGCATAGAGCAACACACGCTTTGGGAATATGGGAGAATGGGACTTGGGCGAAGTACACCGTGGACAGAAACACAATTAAACCAATGTAAACTGCAATTTTCCATTCACGCGGTTCGATAACGACAGATGAAAACATGATCTTAGTCTCTTAATCATAGTCTCCCGTGTTTGCAGACAGTAACAGGAGCAACACCGGGAAATACAACGGCATCAGAAAACTTTACAGCAGCGATCACCAATATGCGGTTAGGGTATATTAAGGAGCTCCCATCTGGCCTTTAAACAGCTCCAAGCAAGTTTCATATTTAATTATACGAAAGGCAGTTTGTTTCCTTTGGTTATAAATGGTGATGAACAAGTCTCCAGTTTGAGTTTTTTGGAGCTTTTAACCATGTTGTTATGCTATTTCCTTCTCAAAAACACCCCCAGAGTGGTTTTTGGATTCATTCACGCAGTTCTCAGTAATCCTCCTGAATCCTGCGCTCTGAGCAGCTGCTCCGCCCTCTCCTGGTAAACGACTGGCTTGTTCAGTTGTGTCGTCACAGCGGAACGGAAGTGCTCGACGTCTGTAATCTAACGCCTGATTTTTCATTATTTCTGTCGTAAAAAAAAAAAAAATTAAAAAAATTTAAAAAATGACGCGTCCGTGCTGCCCCTGCAGAGAAATCAAACGCACCCCCTGAGCGTCTGAACAGATGTCGTGTTTGCACCGAAAGCTGTGAAGAAGGAGCTCTTTCTAACCTACTCTGGAGTCTGGACACCTGTTCTTTTTTCTAACGATAATGTCACGGAGAAAAGCGCGTTTGGCTGCGAGGACAGGACTTTATTCAACCTTCCTAAAGAAGAGAACACTCGCCAGAAGTTGGAATTTCTCTCCAGGATTCAGCGACTAGCAGCCACAATAGTGTTTGTCTGTGACCGTCTCTGATGGATGTTTGGTGAACCTTGGCCAGAATCAAAGTGGATTAACTTTTATAACCAACATAATGGAATCATCAGAGCGGCGAGTCAATCAAAATGTGTGTTAGCCATTATATATGATTCTACTACTGCTAAAGTTGTATGAGCGGCGAGAGGGGGCGGAGTTAACTGAATCCAAGCGTTTTGTCTTCCGGGTTGGAAAAATACCTCCAGAAAATACTTATATTTATCACAATAATTAGCGCTCCGTAGTGGTAGAGGTACAATATATCATATAAATGCCTATACTTTACTTTGGAATGGCTAAAATAGCATGATACAGGTCCTTTAAGCAAACGTCACTTTAGTCATCACCAAAAGTTAAAGTCACGGCGAAAACGTCTCCCTCTTTCAAAACCAACAAAAGAAATATTGCACAACCAGCTCCATGAATGTTTAAGATAAAGAACATTACGCAGGGCGGGGGTTCCTTAGACATGCATGAATCAATCAATCAATGGTTTTGTATAGCCCAATATCCCAACAGGGGTTTCCTCACAGGGCATGAATCGCTCATAAAACCACCAAGTCCTTCGATTATACACTCACGTAAATCAATCCCTGACCCAATAACCGTGAGGATTTCATACGCTTTTCTATATTTATTTATTGGAGTGAACTAAAACCAGCAGACTTAATTACCTGATTCACAGACGACAGAGCCCGGCTTTAGCTCCAGCATCATGGTGATCATGGAGATGTCTGTGGTGTAGAGGATCTGGGTGCGATGAGGCAGAGACACTGTCCACAGCTCAGGGGTCGGGTGGAGCACGTGCACCCAGCCTTTACTGCAGCTCACCTGGGATTAAATAAGAGCACCATGAAACAAACTAAAGAATTTCAGGAACATTAATTGGCTGAATTCTTGGGCTGAACCTTTGTGGCTAAATATCTCCTCACCTTGGAGCCGTATTTGCGCCCGATGAGGTCCTGGGAGTGGCGGATCACCCCGTACCTGGTCTGGGTCTGGGCACCTCTCTGCACCTTCACTGGCATCATGCTGTCATGGCTCAGGTAAACGATCGCCACATCCCCCTCACGGATGCAGTCGGCGTACTCCGCAAAACTCATGCTCAAACACCCACCTGGGACTGCAATCAAAGACAGAAATACTTCAAATGTTTACTTTTATAAGAAGCGCTTTTATAGTGTGCATAAGGTGGACAAAAATATCCATATAGCAAGAAGCGACAATGCATAATAAAATCACTGGGATTGTGGACTTGATGTACAAAACATTTGCGTGACTAAAAAAGCATGACATAAGTTTAGTTTTAGTCATAATTTAACACATTTTATTCCATTTTAACTTGTTTTGGTCCGGATTCGGCATTTCATTATTTCTTGTTTTCAATAAAAAATAAAAAAAACACTTCACCTACACATTTAATGCACATACTGTGTTCAAATTATTGATATAATAATCATGATATAACAATAATATTGTTATTGCATTATTATATTATATATATTTTCTCAAATTATGCACCCCTCGTTCTTGATGCTCCAGGGTGTAGGCTATAAGCGTAACAAGAAAATCGTTTTTTTATGTTTTCAAGTTTTTCTACCACTATAGATTACCATTGAATAAGCACAATTCATCTTTACACGTTCCTGACATGCAACCTCCAACCTGCACGTGCGGCCTTCTCGTTTCACTGTTTTTTTATTTTTATTTTTTATAAATATCTTGTTTACTGTCCAAATGTTGCTTTAGAAATATGAACACATATTTAAAATCGAATATTTCACAATAGTCAGGAAATGTTTTTAATTTGTTTTTATCGTGCTACCGTTGGAAAATGTACCGAAACGGTTACCCTGACAACAGGTTCAGTTGCATTTCAGCATCTTCTGAGTGTGATCCCAGACGCCCGGATCATTCTTACGGCGCACAACTTGAGAACTTTTTGAGGAGTTTTTTCCCCCCCCGAAGTGTATCCCAGTTTCTACCAGGAGGAAGATGTCCAACACGGTGAACGGCGTGTGAGTACGACAGCCATATTACTCATGTATCGTGTGTTTTGGAAGGTTTAACTGGTGTCGTGTCGCTCTCTTTTCCCACTCGAGACCGTAACGGAATCATCAACGGTTATTGATAAATGTTTTAATAAATTCCAACTAATCTTGAGGGTTAAAAAAAAAAGACCCAAAAAGTGTGATTATACAGCATCACGACACTAAAAAGATAATATTGTATGCTTTTGAAGAGCTGTTCTCGTTTAACGTCGAAAAATCCGCCCTTGATAACATTTAAGTTAGCTAACGTTAAACATTAATTTGGACTAAATTGTGTAAATAAGATATATATTATTAAAAAAATAAAAACGCCTACAACGTAACATTAAAAGTGGCAACCTATACAATATATTAACATCTTTTAAAGTATTTATTATTTAAAACCGTAACTTTTATGAGCTGCTTGGTTTCACAGTGTTCTGAATTTAAACGATGCTACTTCTCCCATCAACGTCTTGTCAAACAGCAACTGCTTTTTACGTTTATACTCGCTTTCTAACTACATGCAAGATTAATAACGACAGAAAAAGCACGATAATGCTGTAGCAAAGCTTGCCTCTACATGTTCAAGGGTGAAACTACGCTTATCTTTAAGCGTTTTATAGGCCAAAAGTGCAGCTTAAACGGAGCTAACTGGTGGCAACAGTATGCTAACGTCTGCCTCGTGCGTTCTGTGCGCGTGAGCCGGCGTTCCACTCACCCTCAACGGAAAACGGCAGCAGATAACGTGAATAAAATGTCAGATTTCAATATTCCACTTTTGAAAATGATGAAACACGAGGAGGTAGAGGTTCTCAGTCATTCGCTCACTGTCAACGACCGCACACGTGGTTTTGTTTTGGGAGGAAGTGCTTCTTCTTCTTCGAGGGCGGTTCATAGAGGTGCTTTACTGCCCCCTTCAGGTTCCGGCCTCTTTCGTTGTAGACTCCTGCAAGATTCTGTTGGCTCAGAGTCACTACGTGAACGCGAAGATTTTCAAAAAAAAAGAAAGAAAAAAAGCAGATATCTTCTACATATCCTTTGTCGATATAATCAAGCTTTTTGGTTGATCCAGGGAGAGAAACGGGGGCTCGAATGAACTAGACCCGCCTCCGTCGCACGTCCAGGAGGGCGGTGTGATGGTGGTGATGATGGGGGGATGTGAGGCGAGATGACAGCAGATACTGTAGGCACGCAATCTGGGACCGCTCACTGTCAGTGCATTCTTATTAACCAAACCATTTATTATATCAAAGAACCAAGCCACACTTTACCTTGACGCATGTTTCATTCACTAGCAGTCATCGTGGGCAAATGCTATGTTAAAGAACATTCATGCAAAAATAGTCCATGGCTTCAAGTCTCAGTCTGTCTAAATATGAACCTTCTCAGGGTTGACCTTTGTCGTGGTTTGTGGCGGGACAGATTGTGGATGAACAGTAAAATATAGGCTTTAATATTTCTATCATAAAACGAAGAGCGTGCATGGAGAAATGTGTCAACGTTTTTGCAACTGACTGTAGGCCTAAAAAGGCCACTCGTCAGGGGCATCCCGGAACTGGAATGACAAACTATCTACTCTACCAAAGAACACTTGACAAAGAAACCAGGAAATGAGAAAAACGTCTTTCATTCAAATCTTCCATTAAAGATGCGCCTCTCAGTCATTGAGCCCCTCAGCGGCATAAACCCTTTGTCCACATGTGAGGAGACACTTCCCAGTCCTCCACAAACCCTCCGCTCTTTGTTTTGCCGTTGCTACATGTTTTTATCTGAAGGCACGATGGCGGCAGGAGCAGACAGGAGCAGACAGGGGCCGCTGGATGAGCGGCTGTGAGCCGCGGCCAATGGGCGGAGACACGCGCCTATAAAAGGCGGCTCTGCCTCACTCTGACACCGCAGAGCAACCGCTGAGGAGCCGTTAGGAACAGCTCCCACACCGGACAAAATAGGGATCTTTGTCTCCACTCCACCCAGCACCAGTCACCTTCAGACCCGCAAACCGCAGGTATCGTCCCGTTTGCTCTGTGCCCGGGGTTGCGCGCGTTTCTTTGGGAAAGAAGCAGCGCTGTAGCGGGACCTGAGGCAGACTCCTCGGCCCATTGTTGTCCGCTGTCATTGTTCGGGGGGGCTTTGGCCGTAATGCTAAATGGGGAGATGCGTAGCCGTTTATTTCCTTAGGCTCTGGGTAAATCTAACGTGAATCTGAGCTAATCCGGTTGTTAAACGCTGCGGGGCGGGCTGTGTCTACGGGGCTAAATGTTAACTCTGACAGTCTCTCCTCCGTCTCCCCCCGCCTCCCCCCCTCCGCCCTAACCCAGGGAGCAGCCATGCCTTTCGGAAACACGCACAACAACTGGAAACTCAAATACTCCAGCGAAGATGAGTATCCCGACCTCTCCAAACACAACAACCACATGGCCAAGGTGCTGACCAAGGAAATGTACGAGAGCCTACGGGACAAGCAGACCCCCAGCGGCTTCACCCTTGATGATGTCATTCAGACCGGGGTGGACAACCCAGGTACGACACCCAACCCCCTCCCCCCCCCAGCCATCTGTCCCCCTCATCCTCCTGCCTGCGCGCATCCACAGCGGCGCAGTGCGGTAATGGCTGCTGCAGGAGCCGGCTCTGGCGGTGACCTTGTGAGGGATAAGCGCCTCCACAGCAGCGCACACTATGGAGCAGAAGCACTTAAGTCTAAAAGAGGGTCCATTATCAGCGCGTGTCCGCGCGGTGCGGCAAAGATTACTGCGTTACATAACGTAATCCCGAGCTGCTCCCGCGTCTCCAGTGCGCTCTGCCCCGGGGCATCATCTGAAGCGGCTGCAGCACATTGTGCTGCATGACACCGCAGGCTCCGAGCGCAGCTCCGGCTTCATCAGGCCTCGTTGGCGGCAGCTGTGATTCCTACACTCAGACTAATGACGTCACACAGTGGTTATCTAACGCTCCATCACATACACGTGCAGGGTGAGGGGAATCTGCAACAATGCACCGGCGCAGGACGTTGCAAGGGAACGTCACATCTCAAACTCCGAAACAAAAGGTCCGGTTTAGAAAAGTCTTTTTCCTGGTGCTGTATCTGAGCAGCAGCTCGCCGTGACCTTGGGTCACGGTTTATTATCGGTTTTACATTAATGCAATAGTTTTGAGTAGAACCAAGCAGCTCGTGTGTGCGATGTCTCGGACTCGTTAATTTGTGGCACAAATTGGCCTCTTAATGATCCGGTAACATGTACCGCTATGTACGCGTTTAGTGTGTATGTGGCGCCCTCTGGTGGTGAGACTGAGACGGCTCTTCAAAATGACGGCTCTTCTGGGCCGTGCGTTATGAACTGGTTGTTTGTGCAGCGCGAAGTGCATGACTACGCTGACTCTGAATCGGCGCAGTGTGGACGATGAGTTCCCGGATTTGTCTAAACACCACAACATCATGGCCAAGGTGCTCACCAAGGACATGTACGCGCGCCTCCGGAAGCGCGCGACCTCCAGCGGCTTCACCATCGACAACGTGATTCAGACCGGGGTGGACAATCCCGGTAAAGTACAGGCACATGCAGGACAGGACAGGACAGGGAAGCGTAGAGGCTAAAGGGACAGTCACCAAACACGTGACCATTCAGACGCTACTGGTTCCTTCATCGATCCTTATCGATCTAATCTCAAAGGCCAACTTTTGGCCTTTGAGATTAGAACCAATTTTTGATTTCGGAGGTGGGCGCTCATAAGCTTTTGCTTCGGCCCACTCATTTTGAGCAGAAGTTCAACTGCTCAAATAAACTAAAACTAAACCTAAAGGCAGGTCTTTGATGAACATGATTCGTTGGATTTTTAGTGGGCTTATAAATCAACTTTCCTGTTGGTGTCCCCAAAGAAAACTTTTATATCGGCAATGCGACCCATTATCTTAAACAATTAGACCCTGTCTTTATATTTCTATGGCACATTTATAAACCACTCCCCTACTGCTGACCATCCATCAGCGCTGTGCTTCAGTGTTGAGACATTTCCATTTGTGATGGACTGGTGTGTGCAGGTCATCCATTCATCATGACTGTGGGCTGTGTGGCTGGAGATGAGGAGACCTACGAGGTGTTCAAGGAGCTGCTCGACCCAGTCATCGAGGACCGTCATGGCGGATACAAGCCCACAGACAAGCACAAGACCGACATCAACTCAGACAACCTACAGGTACTGATCATTGCACTGTTAGTTTAACAATACTCTCCTGATGCCTATACACAAATGTGCATCTAAAACCAGTAAACAGAATAATGTTGGATCTAAAGGGTTTTTTTTTTTCTGTACGTGCTCTAAGTTACCAGTAGTACCAAAAACCTTCAATACATACAGTACTCATTTAAAGGCACTCAGCCCTAGATACTGATGCTACTGCTGACGGGAGTCCTCAGTGAACTCTTGCTGTCCCGTTGCTGTGATCAGAACCCTCTGGCTGAGCTGCAGGCGACTGTTGACCTGATCAAACAAAGCCAAGGTTCACTTGTAAATGTCAATATCCAAATCAGAGGCAAAGTATCCGGCAGCAACTGTTACTGTTCACTGATCTGTCTGGAGCGTTACTGGGTCAAATCAACTTTGATGGCCTAAAGTCTGAGTGTGCTAACCCGTCCATCTCCTCCCTCTGTCTCAGGGCGGAGACGACCTGGACCCTGCGTACGTGCTGAGCTCCAGAGTGCGAACGGGTCGTAGCGTCCGTGGGTTCACCCTGCCCCCACACTGCAGCCGCGGGGAGAGGCGCGCCATCGAGAAGATGTCCAGCGAAGGTGATCATTGCATTTACATGGGCCAGATCAAGAAAAGTAGAGGGCTCCCTCTAGTGGCTAAAGCAGTCAGGCATTATAGCTTAACCTAAAAGGTAGAGGCGTGAGCTCCCTCTGGCTCTAGAGCGCCTGTTTAGAGACTGGTTAAATTACATTTTATGAGAACAAAAAAACACTTGTATTTCAGACTTTGCCCCCGTTTTATCCGTCTCCCATATTGAACTTTGGGTGTGACGTCTGGAGAACCGTCTGACCTCCCTGTGCAAATGAGTCTTGCCTTTTCTTTATGAAATTGACCCTTCACTGGCGTAAACTAAAGTGTTTGTGTTCAGCCCTGGACTCTCTGAGCGGAGACCTGAAGGGCAAATACTACGCTCTGAAGGACATGACTGAGGAGGAGCAGCAGCAGCTCATCGACGACCACTTCCTGTTCGACAAACCAGTGTCTCCTCTGCTGTTGGCCTCTGGCATGGGCCGCGACTGGCCCGACGCCCGCGGCATCTGGTGAGGCCTGAACTAGAAAATTAAACAAAGGAAGAACGCGTTTACAAAAGACTAAACATTTCACCCAGTAAATGGAATAACACATTTACAGCTCGCCTCAGACTTCACCTGTAACTTTGAGAGCAGCATATCTGCAGCTTAGCTTTGACCAGTCTAAAGCGTAAATATGTTGGACCCTCCTCTAAAGCCTTTTATTTTGAAAACCCGCTGTGGGAATAGTAGTGTGTATATTTAGAAAATATTCTGCAGTTTGGCTTTAACTAATAGTCTGGGGAGGAGCAGTAGCTTTGGCTTTGTTTTATAAATGTCTTAACCCAGTTGTTTGCTCAAAGGCACAACAATAACAAGACATTCCTGGTGTGGGTGAACGAGGAGGACCATCTGAGGGTGATCTCCATGCAGAAGGGAGGAAACATGAAGGAGGTGTTCGCCCGCTTCTGCACCGGCCTCACTAAGGTCTGAACCTTAAACAGAAGGCGTCCCTTATGTCTGGTTTCCCTGACCGGGTTTGACCTGTTGTAGATCGAGGACCTGTTCAAGCAGCACGGACATCAGTTCATGTGGAACGAGCACCTGGGCTACGTCCTGACCTGCCCCTCTAACCTGGGCACCGGACTCCGGGCCGGCGTCCACGTCAAGCTGCCCAACATGAGCAAGAACCCACAGTTCGAGGATGTGCTGAAGAGGCTGCGGCTGCAGAAACGAGGCACCGGTGAGGATGACGGGGCTTGAATGATATATTTTTTTTTTTAACGATCACGATTGTAATGAAAGTGTGAATTGCAAAGTCTTGTTCCAACATGGTTTATAGAAATGGCTCGTCACAGGGCAAGGATAAAATACACCACACTAGACTTTCATAATCACTAGGAAGGTCACTTGAACATGTGAGAAACTGCTCCATTCTGCCCTGATTAGAAACTGTTTTACTGAATAACTTCTCAGTATAGTTTCCACGTGAGTCTCTCGGCTCCTCTGCTGTGGCTCCTGTGAGTCTGACTCATCTCGTGTCCTCAGGTGGTGTCGACACCGCAGCTGTCGGAGGAGTATTTGACATTTCCAACGCTGACCGTCTCGGCTTCTCAGAGGTGGAGCTGGTCCAGATGGTGGTGGATGGAATCAAGCTGCTCATCCAGATGGAGAAATGTCTGGAGAAGGGTCAGGCCATCGATGACCTGATTCCAGAGCAGAAGTAACTCTCTCTCCCCCCCCGTCCCCTCACCCCTGTACACTCCCGACTGAACTGTCCTGAATGCACTGTACCACGTTTGGTTTGTTCTATTTAAGAAACGGTTTAAAGGTGAGGCTGGATCTGCAGTAAATAAAGATGTTAAACATTAAACCTCGAGTCTGTCTGAGCCCATTTCCACTTCTGCCCCGGAGGAAACGCTGATAAACACGGCTTCCTGTTTGGGGGAATTCAAGGCTGACGTTGAACTAAACCTTCAAAGTTCTTAAAGTTGAGCCAGATTCAGTTTGTCTCAGAACTGGAGCCTTAATGTATTGAAGTGCCTCATGTCTATAGGAAAGTCCTACCAGACCTTCTGAAACATCTGGACCACGGCCAATAACTCTTGACTTGTGCTTCAAGAGCCTGTATTAAGTTTCTCAGCTACTGTAGCAGCCACAGCTGCCGTAGGGTAGACTGAGGAAAGCGAGGCAACCGGTCTGTGCCATCAGCCCCTCCACACCATTCACCCAGGCTTTCCATATACATTACATATGTACACAAGGTGGGTAAAGTGTTTTGCCCAAGGACAAGGGCGAGCACCTTCAAACTTCCAATCCGAGAGTGCGCCACAAATGAGTTAAATTGTCACGTCAGTGGTAATTATACACGGAGTTCTGGGACATCTTCTGGCCCTTATGTACAGTATTGTTGCAGAACATTTGAGACGATGGCAAACGTGGGCATTAAACATTGCAGAAAAGCAGGTCCACTTTGAAAAACTGGATCAAACTCTTGCAGGAAAACTCGAGGCAGTTCTGACAGACACTTTTTAATGTCGACACGTGTGGCCATTGTACACCTCAAAATACAAAAGAAAACAAACTGGTATTGCGGTGAAGCGTTTTGTCTGAAATTAAGATTACATTATTTACAGTGAGAACATAAAAGCTGTCCTTTACTTTCTGAGGAAAAAAAAACAGAAGAATGGGTGAAATAAATAAGACAACGCTTTGTCCATTCACAGCATGACAAATCAGATCCAACACGCGGCGCCGGAGGAGTCGGGACGTTTAGCCGAGAATATAAAAGATCTTTATTTTTATGAATCAAGCTTCGAGAGACAAAGTACAAATTTAAACCAAAAACCTATTTATAATTTTGTCTCTTTTGATTATGGGACATTTAACTCTTGATAAGGCCGAGGAAGATGGATTACATTATCTGAAGCGATTACTTTATGGCAGTGGCTCTTAAATGGAAAAGTCGTTCAATGCAAATCATCAAAATATGGAACAGAAGACACAAACTATCGTAAAAAAGTGCTCATGATTTCCATTTTAAATTTAATAGTGATTTAAGGCAGTTAATTGAATTGTGCCGCCCTGATAATGTTCAAATTCCCTCTAAATATCCGACAAAAACGTCCCAAATCTCAAAATAAATCCACTTTTTCCTCAAATTCCGCGTCCCCAAAACTCCCCCCCCGCTGCCACTTTTCATGTCGACCAAAAAACGGCCCCAAAGATACTAGTATCTGCGATTATTGCCAAAAGCTATTTATTTTTTTTGTTCTTTTTTGTTTTCTATACAGTATAACATCCCGTACATACTCTCTCACAAGAAAAGAAAAAAAAAGAAAAGTTTTTTTGGATTAAAAAAAAAAAAAAAAAAAAACTGCTACGTGGGTGATTGTACAGCTTTGAAATACTAATCCACTGCAAAAAGTGATCAAGGCGTAGGTGAAATTATCTTGGGAAAAAAAGTGCATTTGGCCTCGATTTGAGAAAGTCACAGAAATCCGCCAAGTTTTCCACACTTAAATTAGCTGGTAATCCCAACTTACTTGAAATAATAAGTTGTGTTTCATGTTTTAAGTGCAGTAAACTTAATTTGTTCTAGTTTCAGTTTTTATATTTTTTATATTAATCAGCTGAAAACAAAATAATATATTTCAGTGGACAAAACTAATACAGATAAGTACACTGCAAAAAGTAATAAGTAGATATGTCCCCGATTTGAGCAGTTTACTATTACATTACGATAAAGCACCTACAACAATCTAATTTTAAGTAAATTAAGATAAGATTTTTGTATAATTTTAAATCCAGCGAAATCTTTTTTTTCTTCCTTGATCTAAGCGTAAAAAAACTGACAGATTTCCTGAAATTAGGTCCTTAAACCAAGAACAAATTTTCTTATTATTTCAAGATTGCTGTTCACATTTTTTTAAAATTTGTACTTAAGTTTTATGAGTTGATAAACACCATCTATACATTTTAAGTCGTAGTTATGGTCCGTTTTAATTTATTGGTCCGCAAAAACATTACTTTTACTGAAATAATGAGTCTACACAACTTTTTAAACTCTCCCAAGTAACTAATTTCAAGAAATCTGTCCATGATGCGAGTTTTTTACACTTAAATCAAGAAGTATTTACAACAATGTTTTTTCAAGTAATTATTAAATTTTGAGTGTGATGAGATTCCCCCCCCCCCCCCCGTGATTGTAGTGTAAAAACCTTGCCTTAGGGACAGGCCTGGAAATACTTGTTCAAATCGAGGACAAATTTACTTGTACTTAGCTTTATAAGTCGACAAAAATATCTGGAGATTTTAGTCTCGTGAACTACTTTTAATGTAGTTTTACGCTCGTATTAGTCGAATAAGAACTAAAGGGATATTTCAGCATTTTTGACATTAAGCCTCATTTCCTAGTTATCCAGAGTGTTGTTGATGTCTGGAGATATTTTTTTCTTTAATTCATGCAGTTCTTTTATTTGAAGAGTCTAGTGGCGCTAGGCTAAAGCATTTCTATGGTAACAGTTAGCCTGCATTAAAAACAGTCTGCGGTAAATCACTTATAACGCCAGACTAACGATATAAATGTCTGTGTTAATATTACAATTTTTGAAATATCACATGACTTACCGCATTTTGAGGGACTATTTTCTCGCGGAACACTCCGCCGCTGCGTTAGCTTACAGCCACGAAGCTGATGCTGCTCAAATATAATAATTTTAAATGCAAAATGGTTATATTTATATCGTATAAGTGATTTACCTCAGACTGTGGAGCGGGTCAGACTGTTTTTAATGCAGGCTAGCTGATACCATAGAAATGCGTTAGCCTGGCGCCACTAGACTCTTCAAACACAAGAACTGCATTATTTTAATTAAAAAATATCTCCAGACATCAACAACCCTCTGGAGAACTAGGGAACGAGGCCCAATGTAAAAAAAAAAATCCCGAACTATCCCTTTAACCCCGTTTAAATGTTTTTCAACCTCGTCAAATCAAGGCCAGACGCTCTCCGCTCCAATCTTACCCGATCAGGAAATCACCTTTTGCAGCGCTCCCATATATTCATATATATATATATATATACTTTCGCGGTAATTTCTTTCATAGTTTCAGCTCGTTGGACACTTTCGACGCTATGTTCTTGAAGGCCATGGACGACCCGGATATCCTCTTGAAGCGCACGCCGTTGAGCGACAGGCGCGGGAGCTTGCACACCTCCATCTCCCACTGCACCAGGTTCTCGGCGCGAGCGTCCCCGTGCACGCACAGCAGGAGGAAGCTCTCCTGCTGCTCGTAGTCGCAGCTGTTGGCGTCCAGGACCTTGCGGATCTCGCGCAGGATCTCGGCCGGCTCCATGGAGCTGGTGGTCCTCATGCTCCACGTGAAGCGCAGCGAGCGGGGCTTCGTCTCGGGGCACTTCGGCGCCGCGGGGTCCGACGACGGGACGTGGCGGCTGCGGGGGGGAGACAGCGGCGTGAGAGGCTGGTTTTAGATTTGAGAAAAGCAACAGGAAAAGGATGAAGAGAGAGAGCAGAGGGTCTGGCGGATTTTAAAAGTTTGGACCAGAAAACGATTTATAAGGTTTGTACTTGAGGCGCTGCAGGTTCAAACAATTATAAGTAGATATAAATTTGAAACATTTGCCGTAGATTATTGACGTAGCAAAACTGTACAGTTTATACACATTTTGGGATGTTTTCTATTTTTTTTTTTACATCTTCAAAAATCATCTGAAGTAAATGGTTTTCAAGATGTTGGTCTTGGGGTAAATAATTGAACCGCCAGATTTAAAGGTGAAATTAATACTAAACATGAAGGCTCATTTTTTACGATTCACTGTTTCCCCATTAGCAATTTTATTCCAAAAACATAAACATTTTTATTATGCTCCTTCTGCAGATTAGGACATTGCGTCTCTAAAAAAAAAAAAAAATCCCAAATTATTTTATGTAATGTCTAATTTTAATTTGTCTCTACTAGACCCAGAACCACCAATAAACAAATTGTACATTTTACAAATTGTATATTTACCCCATTGTATCTTCTTTAGGAAGATTTCTTAAATAAATAATATTCTCAAAGTATTAATCTGCTTTTACACCCAACTTAATGAGCAACCAGCATCAGGAAAAAAAATGTACTTGCATGTTTTTGTTTTCGTTTGTGACGATCGTTTTTGGGATTAGGCCAAAAAATTTACATAAAAAGTGAGGTTATTTTATGGCCACATTTTCCATTTTTGTCAAATTCAAATCATGTAAACGATAAAATCTATAATCTCACATTTCAAGAAAAATGTTTTATTTTACAAAATTTAAGGGTGGTTCATCTTACCCCGCTCTCCCCTAAATATGAAAATAAAATGTTTCAAGTTGTCATTTTGTGTTTTCATATAAAAAGCAACAAAATCTAAAAGAAAGAAATGACAAATCTACATGAATTAAGAGATTAAAGTTTGACTAGGTTTGGTCTGGTCTTGGATCAGATAGAACCTCAATTCAAGCGATTTCAAGTCACGTTTCCAGTGTAGAGCCAGGTTTAAATGTGTGCTTTTATTTTGTTGACGCATTAGTCACAAAGCTGGATTTCGGATCTTGTTTAGTATTTGTTTTTTGAGGCTCAAAGCTCAATAAATCGGACAGGAATCAGAAAAGAATCAGAAAATAAAATAAATCTGAATATTTCAAGACTTATACCAGAATTGTTTGTGCTTTTGATAAAAAAAAAGTCAAAGAATTTTACATGAACATTTCGTCTTTGGTCCAAACTTTCTCTGCTGCTCGAGTTCCCACCAGACACCGGGCATTCCACAGAGCATGCGTCGATAAAAGGGCAGAGTTCAGGAGTTTAAGGCACGACCAGCGTGTTTCCCCAAAAGTCATCGATGAATGAATTATATAAACAAATATGTAGAAGAATCAGGGTAAAATCCTGAGTCCAGAGTCATGCAGAGCCATGCACCGAGCGCAGCCAAAACCAGGAACAGGCGGGAGATTCATCACAAATCAGCTGGAGATTAGGAGTGACTGGGATTTGACAAAACGAAGCTGTGGGAGAAGAGGTCTGTGCCGGGACGTCCACGTTCGTCGAGTTTGGTTCGTCAGAGTCCCGGTCTAGTCCCAGTCTAGTCCCAGTCTAGTCCCGGTCTAGTCCCGGTCTAGTCCCGGTCTAGTCCCGGTCTAGTCCCGGTCTAGTCCCGGTCTAGTCCCAGTCTAGTCCCGGTTTACTCCCGGTCTACTCCCGGTCTACTCCCGGTCTACTCCCGGTCTACTCCCGGTCTAGTCCCGGTTTACTCCCGGTCTAGTCCCGGTTTACTCCCGGTCTAGTCCCGGTTTACTCCCGGTCTAGTCCCGGTCTAGTCCCGCTCTAGTCCCGCTCTAGTCCCGCTCTAGTCCCACTCTAGTCCCACTCTAGTCCCACTCTAGTCCCACTCTAGTCCCACTCTAGTCCCACTCTAGTCCCACTCTAGTCCCACTCTAGTCCCACTCTAGTCCCACTCTAGTCCCACTCTAGTCCCACTCTAGTCCCGGTCTCTTCCAGGACGTCCCGCTGGCGGACAGACCCCACAGCTCCAGGTCCGGGCCTCACCTTGAACCCTCGAGCCTCCCATTTCTCTCAAACTCAGTGGAGACTCTGGAATCGAACCAACGACCGACGCACGGCAGGGAGACACACAAACACACGGGGGGTGCACAGAATCAGTGGCAGGTTCAGTTCAAACAAAACCTGAAACGGAACCGGGCAAAAGTCCGGACACGGGGCTCAACTTAAAACCTTTGAGTAGTTTTGACTTGGACTGATTCACTTCAACATAGACGAGTCATTTATAGTAATTTATTTATGTATTTCAATTTGGTGTTTTTCTGGTTTCAACTTTCAGTTCAGACACAACCCAGTTTGTTTGTGAAGGCTCTCACTTGTCCAGGGATTATCCATTGTGTCAGATATCGTAGACTGGACTGTTTTAAGTTTAGGTATTTTACGAGGTGGAACTTGGAGGGAAAAGGTTGAGAACGGCTGGTTTGGAGGATAAAGTATTTTGTTAAGCAATACCGAAAACTGCTATTTAGTTAAAGTGATGGCCTGTGAGCTTAAATGTTTTACAATGTATTTTAAATGTGTGACAACTGAGCATCTGGGCCTCCGGATCGGCTCTCCGTTTGCCCTGGGAGACCCTGCCACATTTGTTAAAGTATTTGCTGAAGAAAATAGTCAAGTAGAAAGAATAAATCCATTTAATTACAATGTCGAACTATTCAGTGCAAACGTTTAAACAAGTCGGAACTTCTCAAAGCATTTGGTCATTGAAAAAAAAAACTAAAAAGTGTCCGAACCTTTGACCGGCGCCGGGTGCTAATAAAGTTTAAAGCCGTCACCGACAAAAACAAGAGTGTAAAACAGTGACGAGAGTAAAATAAAACAGAACAGAGAGAAAGAGAGGCCACACACGACCAGAAGCTGAATATGAAGGTTTGAAATACTAAAAAAAAAATATCTTTCTTTATGTGCTTGGAATGTAAAGACAAAAAAGGACGGACTGTGTGCCGTAAAACTGGAGGAAAATGGAGCTAAATCAAGCAACGAATGAGGCGTATTTTCAAAATGTATAAAAAAAATATATATTTCTCCGGTTTCAGAGCAAAAACTTGACTTAAAAAAAGAAAATCCAGGTAAATAACTCCAAAAAAAGACCAGAAAATATGTTAAAAATGTAAATTCCTGAAACCACAAGATGGAAATGAGTCCCTTTCGTTCTTCACGCTGAGAAGACCCTACGCTGAATGAACAGATATATAAGTTCCACTTGATGCAGCCACAGAGACAGCAGAGACAGACTTTCATCACATTCTCCACAAACGAGGATCCTTACTCTACATCTTCTGCTTCCTACCACCTTCCCTCTGCGGCCTAGCTCCTACCTGAGCATCTGAAACGGGAGGCAGGCGACAGAGTCAGTTCGGAGCTTCACGGGACGGGAGGAAGGAGATGTGTGGAGATGACGGGGGAACGTCGGGTTGCGCTTTTTGTTTTATAGAGTGAATTCATTTTTCTCCCACCAGAGGCTGATTGTCTTTTATATATTATTTGGAGGCCGCCATTGAAGAACGTTTGTCTGCTTTTATGTAGCTGAACAGAGTGAGAGCGCCACGTTTATTAGAAAAGTATTAAAGGGGCAGAGCCGTGGGAACGTATTTTGGTTAGGGGGTGCTGAGGGCCAAGATTGCCCCAAAAACACCCTTTCTGTGCTTATTTCTGATTTACTAATATTACCTGCAATACACAAACTATCCACCAGGGGGTGCTGCAGCACTTAAATCACCCTGGGTTCCCACGGCCTTGTAAAAAGGGACAGGCCACGTTTTTCCAGACAGACATGTTCTTCGTGCAACTGCTCACATAACCGTATTTAAAAACAGCTCGGTCGCTTCCAACTTCTCCCCCGTTTGGCCCCATAGAGAGGAGAGGAGGAGAGGCCAAACGCTAACAACACCTTTGGTCTTTTTGCGTGACTGAGCGCACGCGTGAAGACCAGACAGTTACGCATCGGCTCGTCTAAGCTCAGGTAAGAACATATTCTCAAGTGTGGAGAAACGGTGGCCTGTTCCTTTAAAACTGACAGCTCTGGCATTTCCAGAGCGGAACATATGCAAATTTAACAGGAAGTGGAGTAAACCAATCAGCAAAGGGCAACCAGCATCTGAGCACGGAGGCGTAACTGCACCGTTAGAGAAACCCCTCACCCATTGGTAAACCCGTTCCTCTAGCCGTGGCTCTAGCTTTTAGCCTGTGATTAGCTTCTTTTTGTTGTTGTTTATTTCATTGCAGTAACCTCCGCTTCTCACTCACTCCAAACTTTCTTTCTGTCGCTCGATTAGCCTGCAGTGCCCTCTAGTGGCATGTGAAATTATATATTTGGATTAAAAAAGACTTATAGTCCAGAAAATACGGTATTTTTCGAGTAGCGTATAATTAATAACAGTTTGAATCCATTTATCGGCACAAACCCGACCATTTTGAGAAAAGTAAAAAAAAAAAAAAAACATGAAATGATTTTAAAAAATGGGATGGCTGGTTATGATTGGCCGATGAGGAGGAAGTGGGCGGGACTTACTAAGGCTCTTTGCTGCCTGAGCCGAGGGTTTGGACGTTTGCAGTTTGTTGGGGTCGAGAGTGACCCTGCGCAGAGGTCGCGGGGAGGTCACAGAGAGGGCAGAGGTTAAAATAAGGTTAGAGTGGAAGAGGAGGAAGAATGACAGGGACGAAACAGGTATAAAATATATAAAAAAAACGGGAAACAAAGATGAGAGATGGATGGAAAACACTGACGCCCAGAAGTTTGTAGCTAAGTTTGTTTATTAAATATCAACCCCATTGTGATTTTAGATGATTGAAATTTCACAGTGATAAGAGACTCCCAGAAAAGAGCCGTAAATAAATCCCATCAATAAGCGAATCATAATCTGTAATTATTGTTTGGGGGGTCTAAGCTGAATAAATCAGGCAGGGTATTAGATATAAAAAAAATCCTTCAGAAAAAAAAATCAAAATCTTGTAGAGGCCAAGTCTGTGAAGTTTGTAGGAGCGAATAAAGTGCAGATGTTGTTGCAGGAGTGGAACGAAAACCTAATTTAGTGGAAAAAGCTCCTCAAGTTTTGTAACGTCTACACAACAATGTGACTGAATTTGGAAAAAAATCTCATTGAATACTGCAGTTTCGTGCGTTTGTGTCAAGATTTGTCACATTTCATAAACGTAACGTGAACTTTTGGAGTAAAAACAAAGTCGATTCACGTCATTATTATGAAACAAATCAAGACGTAAGGCCTGGTGGAGTAAAATCTAACGCTTTCTAATGACATTCAAGGCTTTTACTTTGATAAAACTGCTTTTCCAGAGAATGACATAAAATGTACTTTGAAATCTTACGAGGCTCTTCTGGTTTCAGCAAAAGCACACACAGAAACAGAGAAACCAAAGAGAAAGGAGTGAAATGGAGACGAACCGAAGAGTGTAACGCTGCCAGTGTCCACCAGAGGGCGCCAGAATGCAACTAACACAACGCTACAACCAGCTGAGATTTCTCCCTATAAACACTTCCTACTTCGACAAAATAAGGTTTGCCTGAAAGAACGAAGATAACTGGGATTAAAGTTGATGCAAAATCCATAAAAAAAAAAAATTAAAGACGTGGAAAAAGCTTTAAAAACCTAAAAAAAAAAAATAAATAAAAAATCTTGGGGAATAAAAGTTTAGCACATAAATATGAAAATCAAAAGGAGTCAAACAATAAAAGTCTTGCACAAACCAAAGCGAAAAGTGCCGTTTGCTCCGGAGAGTTTTGCAGAAGGTTAATGTCGAACAGAAAAGTCGGTGGAACATGCGCCGCCTGAGCCGCCGCCGATGTTCGGGGTTAAATGACACAGCGCCACAAACACGCGCTGCATTCACAAACACACGGGGAACCTGGAGCGCCTCGTAACCGTGACAACCCACACTAAAAGACGAAGACGAGAGCGAGTCCAGATCGCGTGCTGTGGAGAGGGGTTTGCACAGTGGTCACGGTCTCACGTCATCAATACACGATTCTTTTTGAAACGACGCCACAGTGAATATGTGCTGGAAACAAAGCTAACGGCGCTACGAGCTAATATTAGAAAGTGCGACTTTAACTGGTCATTTCTAAAACTGGTTATATTATTAGTATGTAAATTGAAATATTACTTTAACTGGATAATTAAACAATGTCAATGTGAAAGAAATAATAATGCACCGGTTTTATATATGGGTCCTGATGATAATAATAATAATAAATACATAAAAAGTTTAAATTTAATATTTTAATGACAAACAGAACTTGAACTGGTCAGTCTAATGCTCTTCTGCTGTGGAGTTCATATCTGTTGCTTTTTCATAACTTTTTTGTAGCGAGTCGAACTGGAGAAAATAACTTTATAATTGTCACAGAAATTTAAATGTAATTGACTCATCACTTAAAAATCATCACAACGCCGCCCAAGAAGTGACTTCCTGTTTCGATTCAGCACACCAAAATAAAAGCACCATCTTTATTCATTAGTTTAACTTTCTTTCTGCCCAACTATTCACCGACAAAAGACTTGTGTGTATTTAATTATATTCTTGTTGCAAGTACCTGCTGAACTAATCAATGAGACGGGCTGTGCGCTTTTATTTTGGCGTGCTGGATCGAAACAGGAAGTCACAGTTTCAATTTGTTTAAAGCCTACGGTACTTTCTGAGGCCTCGCAGAAATCGTGTCTGAGGTTTAAAGTGACCCAGTGTCATGTTCATTTCTCACCGAGCTCTTGTGACCACTGTGCAAAGCCTTCTCCAGCACATCCCTAATAGTCTCAATGTGGGGTTAGGCTCTGGACTCGTGCTCCCTGAACCTCTCTGAATCCCGGCATAGCCATCTTGGAATACGCCCACGCCCTCGGGGAAGAAGCTCTCCGTGTTGCGTTTGTGAATGCAGCAAAGGAGAACATTTTTCTGCCGAAGCAAAGGGTTAGTTTGGTGCCAGCAGCCCCCGGGTTCTCCGTGAATCACTCCGGTCCAAAAAGGAAATCATCGGCATTAGAAGTTTTCAAACATGAGAGACAGAGAGAGGGAGAGAAAGAGCAGAGGGCGACCAGGTCCTACCTTTTGGAAAATCTGAATGACATGTTTCTACAACAAAACGAGACACAGAGACGCAGGTGAGAGACTGTGACGGGGGAGGAGGGGAGAGGAGGGGAGGGGAGGAAAAAGGGTGTTTCCACGGGAGCGGCTTGGGAGGGAAACTGCTTTCTGTTTATAGTCAAACGTTAGTAATTTTATATACATTTCTACTTCCTGCTGTAATGGATTTAACTTCCTCTAAATCAAGAGCCACATTGAGCTCCTCGAAGTCTCTCCTTTGAGCTTTGATGGAAAAAATAAATAAATAAATAAAAAAGTGATTGGTTGTTATGAATATTAGCCTCGAGCCAGATTGAAGGCAATGAACAGGGCGGCCATTTTGCATTTTCAAAGATGGACACTTTCCATGGGAATTCGACGGAATATATGGGAAACAATGGGATTTGCTCTATAGACTGTCCAGTGAAAAATGCACCAATAAAATGTTTGTTTCATAATTTTGACAGTTTCATTTTAAATAATAATAAAGTTAAAGTTCCCATAGAAAGTTTTGGGAAAATTTCAGGAATTCGAGCAATGACAAATTATTTATTTTGTGTACTTTATAAATAATCCATCCATTTTCTTCCACTTGTCCGTTGCCGGGTCGTTGGAGCTGCCCAAATCACATTGCACCAGCCCCGATGGCGCCCCCTGCAGGTGGTGGGTCCACAGGAGGACGGCCTCATGGTTCTAACCGGGCCTGTTGGTCTCTCATAAGGGGCTCTTTGTCTGACCCGTCACCTATAGGACCTGTTTGCCATGAGAGACCCGACAACAGAGCTCCAGGGTCATTCGGGCGCTCAAACCATTGTTGTTTAATAAATAAGTGCTAATCCTTCACAGCAAGAAGGTCCCGAGTTCGATCCCGGGACGGACGGGTTTCATCTCTGATCTGTTTTTTCGAGAACCACTGGCTATTACAGACCCAATTAACTATGCTTTTTACAGTTTCATTATTCCACACCTCAAAAATGAACTAAAAAAAAGTTTGGACACCCCTTAAAGGAACAGGCCACACTCGAAGCAAGTCCTCAGTCAGAAACAGCTGTTGCTCAACATTAACTTTTTCTCGCGCCCTTGATTAAACATGACAAATGCTTTTAGGCGTCTTGCGTTTGCTCCGTCCCGCTCCGATGGAAAGACGCCTAAAGATACAGAGAGGGGGAGGAGGGAGGAGAGAGGAGAGAGTGACAGCGGGAAGAGCAAGTTCAAGGGGGAAAAAGTCCAAACACAAAGTGATTCCGTTTGGGACGTCGCTGCTGAAGGCGCCGGGGTTTTCGTGCAGCGAAACGGGACAAAAACAACAAGATAATAGACGTCTAGAATTGTACTTACACCTGCAGCCCAGTAGGGGGCGACTTCAGGAATAAGATACTTGATAAAACTGTAGGTTAATAAACGTCCATAATCGACTTCTCACTCGGGGAGAAAGTGACGCGTTTCCGTTCACTGCATGAAAACCCAGCGGCGAAAACACAAAGTGAAGCCGTCTGCCCCGGGACGGTTCTGCGGACTTCACCGAAGCAGCGACACATTCGGGTTAGAAACAGTTAAGGAGCTAAACGTGATTCAGGAAATTACAGAACAGCTGCTCAATAACGGACGAGCCGCTTTGTGTTTCAGCCAGTTGCTCGGAAAGCTGTATCACACTATGGTTTATCCTGTTGCTAAGAATATAAAACCTAATGAACAGGACACAGAAAATGCTACTTCTGTTTGGTCATTTTAAGGTCCCGTAATGTTCGGACCAACTAAATTTAACAAGAAAACCCACAGGTGCATAAACTTTTATAAAAGCGCTTGTTAACTTATTTACCGTCGTCACTTTTTTGATTTTTTTTTTTCCATTGTGTTTTCCATCACGATTTAGTAACTTTTTCATCACGATCGTCACTTTTTTATCACGATTTAGTCACTTTTTTCAATCACGATTTAGTCACTTTTTTCAATCACGATTTAGTCACTTTTTCAATCACGATTTAGTCACTTTTTCATTGCTTCATCACTTTTTTGTTATTCTTTGGTGGACGGGGTTTGTCACATTAGCCACATATTTGTCACTTTTTTTCCCCACACGTTTTCGTCGCCTTCTGTTGAATTTTCATCCTCACTTAAGTCTAATTTTTGTTGCTATTTTGACACTATTCAAGACCCTTTTAGATTTGCGTAAAGCCGGACTGACTCTTCAAACCCGCGTGTGTTCACTCTGTGGCAGAGCTGGGTCCGCGGTGAATCGCTCCGACTTTTGATTAATTCAGCCCGCGCACCGCTTTGTCCCTCGATGATATTTCAGCGGTGGGAAAATGAAATGCATTTATTTCGCGGCCGAAGCCACAGACGCAGAGCTAGAGCCTGGAGGAAGACGGCGATAGGGTTTCATTGTGCAGTATTTGTTATTACTGTACTGTGCAGTATTAAAGCTCTTGTGTAGCATTGTTATCGATAACCCAACACAATATTCAGTATGACCGTAAAAAGAATACAAGAAGCCTCGTTGAAATGTTAGTGTGGCTTTAAACAATACCAATATGGGATCAACAAATTGATTTCAAGCACTACTGGAAAAAGGAAAGGTATCAAAAACAATATCTTTAAATACTAAGTTTTGCAGTTGGTCAAGTGATAATAAATGTATTTAGTCGGGGTTCCTACTTTTGCGCAAAAGACTGTAAAATTTCAATCAAAGCTGCAACTGAATTAGTTTTTGTGTTATTGACAAAATGTCTGCAGTTAAAATCGTTTCAGTCTCAATAGGTTCAGTCTCTGAGGAATATTTTATTTTCTGAGAAATTCAGATTTGATGCCAGTTTGAATCCGAGGTCATGCCTTATGAGGCTCTTTCAAACCGTGTCACTGAAGTTCACGTGGTTTTAGTCCCGCAAGTCATTTTTATCTCGTTTCTATGAGACATTTTAGCCATAGTTTTGTGTCATCAACCGACTTCAATGTAGTTTTAGACCAATTATACTCGGCCTTTATTCACCTTCATGCGAGTTTGCAGGACATTTCAAGTGCAGCCCCTTTACTTTAGTTATTTAATGCCTTAATGTTTTAATGGCACGAAGGCATAAAAAACCTACACATTTGCAAAACCTGAAACTGAATTGAGTTTTGGACCATATTTGTTCTAGAAAACTGACTGCACAGAAAGCGACTCGTCTCTCGGCCTTCGTCAGAGCGTCTTTAATTCCCGGCGTTTACCTCCGGGTGAGTTTGGACGTGAGCTTGCTGAACAGGTTGCTGGTGCCTCGGCTGCGCGTCTGAGACAGGGGCGAGGCGTCGTGGGACAGCGTGGGGGAGGCGGGCGGCCCGTTGTAGGTGGCCGTGCGGCGGTCGCGGAGGTGCCCGCCGTGGAAGGTGCTGCGGCTGGCCGTGCCCCGCGGGAAGCGCAGCCGGTCCGGGGTGGTGGAGGTGCTGATGGAGTGAGTGGAGGTGACCGGGTTCCTCTGGCCGCTGGGGGACACCGCGATGCTGCTGCGGGACGAGAAGGTCAGCTTCATATTACAGGGTTCATACGCACAGGCAATGACATGGACATATATCATTCAAGACCAAGGGCACCTCAAGATAACTCGCATTAAGCAAATTTAAATTTAGAATTAAAAAACAAGACAAAAAACTGTTTCAGGATCCGGGCAGGATAAAATCAAACTTATCAAAAGTTATTGGATCTTTTGTTTGTGATCAATGAAAAGAGTCAATGAAACTTCCCCTTAAATTATAATCCAAGCGTTGAGAAATCCTCCCCCTCGATGATGAACCCGTCGCTCTTTATAAAAAGTAAAAGCAACAGCTTTAAAACAGGTTGGTCCACTGAGTCAAAGGCTTCTTTGTCTGATCTTCATGTTTCCAGGGTCACAATTTATCACAGTGACAGACCGTTGCATGTTCTGCACCGAGTCCTGTGTTCTGATTTCTAAATGTCCACCAGGGGGCGCCACAGGGTCAAGCATGAGGAGGAACCCTCCAGTTCAGTTTGTACAAAATCTGTTGCATGTTTACGCTCATCATTTATGTCTCGACTGAAACATAAATCAAACCTTTAGGCTCAGTTACTCAATACACACAGTACGTAAGAAACATTTTCTTTTTACTCTTACTTAATTATTTTGGCTTCTCTACCCACATCTGTCAGACAAACACTTCTGCAGATAAACTGGCTCTCGACGCTGACTAGACAAAACTAATGTTTTCAAACAGTAAGAAGTTCCTCAAACTGTCCCAGTGTTCGAGAGAGAAATGTGTAAGAGGTTGGTCACATGGACAAACACCGCGGCGTCTTAATCACGCACCTCGTGAGGAAACTTAAAACTCAAATTAATCTTTGTCTTTTAAAATATGTTAATTAGACCAGCGGTTCTTCGTAACTTCTGCTTTTTAATGTTTTCAATGTTTAAACCAAGAACAATCAGGGGAAAGACAGTCATTTACATTGTAAAGACCTATAACTGATCGATGACCTGTGATTCTTGTCCTGGTGTTACTTTGAAGGTCAAATATTTTCGGAGCCGTTTTTTTGGTGAGAAAAGTTTGAGAACCACTGAAACCGAGCGTTTAATGGATTGGAATAAATTCTTTTTTGGGTTTGTTACTCTACAATCAAAGTGGGTCGTGACGCCAAACCTGTTGAGAGCGTCTTTAATCTGTACACGTTACCGTAAGTCCATAGTTCACAGGATTCACGCGAGTTTTATCGCTTCTGTATTTTCTTAATCACTGCACAAAGTGAAAATGGATGAGTCAAACTTTCAGACATTGAAGCAAACACTGGCGTTCCTGATATGATTCCAGGGCTGTGTTTGGGATGCATGAGGAGCCTGGACGTCCCGTCAGCTCTTACTTGGGCGTGCAGTAGTCCAGCGCGTAGTAGGAGTGCGGCAGGGCTGGGTTTTTGTACTTCAGCCGGACGGAGCCGGAGCCCAGCGCCGCGGAGAGCGAGGGGCTACAGGCCACGCCGCACACGCTGCTCACGGGGTTAAAATCACACACGAGCGACGGGGGGAAAACGGGCGAGAGAAAGAGGAGTGAAGAGGAGGGAGACAAACCAAAGCGTGAGTGAACAGAAAACACGGACGTCAAAGCAACAGGACGATGAAGAACTCAAACGAGAGGAGATCGTGACGTCGGCTTTCAACAAATTATTACCGCCTAACCTACAACGTTTTTTTTTATAACTCCAGTGTGAGCTTATGAATTGAGAGGTTTTGGATATTTTTCATTGCCGAGAGCTCAAAACACTCGTAAACGTTTCTGTGCGTCTGTATGCGGAGTGAAACTCTGGAACAAACTGGACTCACAACACAAGCAATGCCAATCTGTCCATCGATTCAAACTCTTATATAAACATCGGGTCAAAATATAGAGATGGGGGTCTTTAATTTGAATTGCTGTTGTCTCATAGTGTTACAAGTGCTCAATGTTTCCTTGCCATCGTTGGTTTAATTTGTTCATTACCATTGTTGGTATTGTTAAATTTTCTTTACATTGTTGGTATACATTTTTTGTTGCGCTGTGATAAATTGTTGTCACATGTGGAAATGCCACCATGATATAATTTGTAGAAGTTTTTAAACAAGTGACAGTGAAGCTGAGTCTGTTGAGCTCTGAGTGGGGAACTGGGGGTGGGATTAAATAAGTTTTCTTCTTCCCACTCCCTTTCAGGTGGAAGTGGATTGTTTTTTTTGTTTTTGTTTTGCTGCTGTATATTCTCTGTTGCCCTCTGCCTGAAATAAATAAATGAAAATGAATGAAATGAACACTGCATTTGAGCTGCACCCATGTTTCAGATCATGATTTCTGTATATTCAACAAGAAACTTTAACTTAATGCCACTTGCGAAAACGCTTTTTCATAAGTTTCAAGGCCTACTCTACTCCATAGTGTTTCTGGATTGTACAAGACAAAACCCGGTGAATAAAAGCGGTTCACGCAGCTGTAGTTTCCCAGATTGGAACGGGCTCGTGTTGCATCTTTGTGCTGCCGCAGTCGTATCGTCCGCGGCGTTTCCTCAGTTCAAAAGCTCTGTCCCAGTTCCGTTTGTGCCGAGTCGTGAGTTTTAAACCGGGTCTCACCTGTTCTCTTTCCCGTTCGGAATCACAGAGAGTCGTTCCGCGTTGTTCCGGTCGCTGCAGACGTACGTGTTCCTCCTGGTCATCCCCGCGGACGCCGAGTTATTCTGGAGAGAGAGGAGACGGTAAACGGCTGGATTCAGGACCGGTCTGAAGCTACACGGGGTTTAAACTCACGGTGGTCCCGGTGGTGGCTCCTTTCCTCCGGTCGGGGATGTCTGCCTTGTTGGGGTTGTTGGCGTTCCCGAGCAGCGGGCTGGTGGGCTGCTGGGCGCGCGGCGTGCTTGGCTTGCGCAGCTGGACGCTCCCCTCGTCTTTGGAGCTGTTCTCCGCCGTCGTGGTCTGGGAGCGTTTGGGGTGGGCCATCCCCGGAGGCACGTTCTGACCGACTGAGGAGAGCGGGACGAAGGGGAACACCATTAATGATCCAAATGTTAAACTCCTCTGGTATTGAAGAAATTGGCAACTATGAAAGCAGTACCAAGTAACTCAATTCAATTCAAGTTTATTTGTACGGCACATTTAAAACAACTGCGGTGACCAAAGTGCTTCACAGTAATAGCAGGTCACATAGAAATAAAATACAAGTAAACGATAACATGCCAAGATACGCTCAACTAGCTCGTATTGAAGGCCAGGGAGGAGAGGTGTGTTTTCAGTCTGGATTTGAACTGTTCCACAGACTGAGAGGACCTGAGAGACAAATGAAGAACATCCGATAGGAGCTGGTCAGCCGACCTCAAAGCTCTGGATGGAGTAAAGAGTCGCAAGAGATCACTCAAATAGAGCCAAGGAGTGGAGACACTTAGGCCCTGTCCATACGAAGTCAAGCTGAGGACCAAAGATATTTTATCAATCTAGTGTATCGTCCATACGAGTCCGGCGTTTTGGGCGTCTGTAAACGAACATTTTCCAAACTACGTCCCAGAGCGGAAAGATCTCAAAACGCTGTTTACGTGGCGCCGTTGTAACGACGTCTCCGCAACTTTGACTAAAACGATGACATCACAGCACCAGAGTGGAGTCTGTCGACCATAATCTACTGACCTTAGAATGAGTTTTACTCATGGATCTATGATGGTTTTACTCCGTTCCTCTTTGCTCCACTGCAGTCCGTGAGCCACAGGTGATAAATAGAAAAACAGTCTGTGTTTTTGGACTGACAGTCAAAGTCCGGTCACTGACAGATTTTCTGCTTTAGTCCCGTTACGTCTGAAGAATAAACTCGCCTCTTCTGTAAATCGTAAATCCTTGAATCCGTTTAATTTTCACTGTTTACATTTCACACAAGTTTACTGCGCATGCGCCCTCTACATCTTGTTCTATTATCTGTGTTAGCGTCACAGCGCCACACACAGGCCTGGCAGATGAATCACGCCGTTTTCACAGACCTGAGTCGACCCATGTGGACGCACACATTCACTGAGCTGACTTCGTGCTTACAAAGAAAGTTTCTGAAAATATAAGCGTTTTGTCTCGGATATAGCCTTAAAAACAATCAACAAAACTTTAAATTGAACACGAAAGCTGACAGGGAGCCAGTGTAAGGAGCTCAAAACAGGAGTGATGTACTCACGCCTCTTTGTATTGGTCAGGAGGCGGGCTGCAGCATTTTGTACACTCTGCAGGGGGCGCTGGTCCAGTCCAATATACAGGGCACTACAATAATCCAGCGATGTTACAAATGCATGGATAGCTTTTTCAAAATCCCATTGAGGAAGGTAGGACTTAATTTTGACTTAATTTTCAAGTCCTCAGCTGAAAGAAGCTGGACTTGATGACAGAGTTGATATGTTTGTCAAATTTGTCAACTCGTGCCCCTAGAGGCCATAAGCGCCACTGCAGGTGTCGTAGCACGTTGCGCCGCCATGTTGAAGCGTCACTAAACCTCCAAAACTTTCACGGTCACTCACTTCACCTCAGAAGGCACTTTGTTTCCTGCGTCAGAACCTAAAGGTCGTGGAGCTGACGGAGCAGGCAGGTATCGACACGGTCTTGCATCACTGTGGACAGGCCTGAGCTCAGTAAATAACGCCAAAGTGCCCCCAACGCCGTCCCGCTACGCCAAACACCTTTCATCCACGTCGGGCTAGAACAGCAGAGCTGCAGCAGAGGAGTCTTAGGCCGACAATTTAGAGAGAGAACTCATCCTGGACATGTGGAAGTTTTAGGCGGATGCTCCAATTGAAGTTTAAGAGTCAAAATGATCAAATCTGTATCTCCCCTCCATGGAGTCCGATACAAAAGCTGCTAATCCTGCGCTTGAAAAGCTCCATTAATAAGAAATGCAACTTTAGCCCATCTGCGAAGTGTTTTAAAACTGGGCATATTATTATCAAAGTAAAGCCAAGCAAAAGGGAGTAGATAATTGTGTATAAAATCATCCAAAACTGCAGCTGCATTTGTTTTGGACCGGTAGATTCGATGCCACTTTGAATCCAATTTAATGCCTTTTATTTTTTTAAAGAAACAAATTTAAATCAATGTTTTTTAATGCCCCGCGGAAACCCCTTGAAAATGTGCATCATAATTAACATTTTAAACATACAGTACGTGCCACAAGTTTTATTTACATTGTAGATTCTCACTGAAGGCAGTTATTTATGAATGAACAGGAGTGAGTTTTGTGGCTTATATTAAAAGGTTTGATCCGGTCCGTACCTTGCTCGCTGTATCTCCGCTGCTTGTGGTTGGACGAGACGCTCCTCTGGACTTTGAGGTGAGACGGGGACTGTCCGTTCAGCTCGCTGTTCGGCCGCGGTTTGGCCAGGTTCAGGTTACTGCTGGACGCCGACTCTCCCGTCTCCAACTGGGAAACACAGGAAACAAACCGGGAAACCGTCACAAGATGGCATGGGGCAAACCACCGGGGGATTCGGGTTAAAACGTCCCGACTCCTGGAAATGGGCTGATCCGTTAATCGTTTAATGGGAGATTTTAAGTTAAAAGCCATCCATGCGTTTGTCTCCAGCAGGTTAGACGACTGTAACGGCTGCTCACTGGCCTTTCTAAACGAGCTGTTAGAGCTGCAGAACATCCAGAACGCTGCTGCTCGAGTCCTGACAAGAACCAGGAAATACCACCATATTAGTCCAGTGCTCTGGTCTCTGCACTGGCTTCCTGTCGCTCAGAGAATAGAATTTAAAACAGCTCTGCTCGTGTACAAGTCTTTTCATGGTTTAGCACCAAAGTCCATCTCTGACATGTTAGAGCCGTATGAACCATCTCGGGCCCTGAGAACTTCAGGGAGGGGTCTCCTGGTGGTTCCCAGAGTCAGGACTAAACACGCTGAGGCTGCGTTTCAGTTTCATGCAGCTAAAATCTGGAACAGTCTTCATGAGGATGTGAGACAGGCCTCAACTCTGACAATGTTCAAATCCAGGCTGAAAACTGCTCTTTTTACCCGAGCATATGAAAACTGAAAGTGTTTTATCTGCACTCTTGCCTTTTACTGTCATTAATACGTTTTCTTGTAACTCTATGCAACTGTGAAGCACTTTGAATCGCCTTGTGTACGAACTGTGCTCTACAAATAAACTTGCCGTGCCTTAAACTCTGCAACTTCCTTGATTTCTGTTTGAGCCGTCCTTGTCCTCCCTCACTGTTCACCAAATGAGTTCTGAAATAATTGGCCTTACACTGATACTGTGCCACTCTGGACGAGAAAGTCTGCACGCGTCTCACCTCCGAGGCCTTCCTCCCGAGCAGCAGGTAGGTGGCGGTGATTTCGTCGTACTTCATTTTTCCCAGAGACTCCTGGATCTCGTCCAGGCTGTAGCCCATTCCCACCATCACGTCTGCAGAGAGACAAGTCAGACCAACGTTACACTGGAGGTGAGCAAAAAAACTAAATTGTAACCAGAGAATGAATGAATTTTCTCGTTTTTTTTAAGCAGCAAAAACACTAAACAGATTTGAATACTCAAGCCTTATCCACAGCAAATACTCCAGTACCTTCACTTCAGGAGCAAATGATACTTGTATTGGAGCAGCATTAGTCTGCCTCTATGTGGGTCAGACTATTCCTTTTTTTCTTCTGTCGTATCTGTCTTAATCAAACGCCTGTCAGGTTTGTGGAGCTCATTTTCTCCTGGTCCCCTGTGTTTTTACCCATTTATTTCTCATCCGTGCCTTTTGGATTTTCCCCGTGTCAGCAGATTCTCCATCATCGGGATCCCCCTCTCAGAAACTATGCCCCGTAAATCCCCAGGTGACCCTCCCCCCCTCCTCCTCCCCTCGGCGCCCGATTGGTGGACAGCTTGTCGCCGGGTAAAAAAGCGGGGCTTCCCTGCCCCTCGACTCGCTTCACGCAAACATCAATATTTGAACATCAGACGCCACACTGATTCGGAAGAGCCTTTTAATAATGCAACGGCTGCATCCAGAGTAGTATTTTACATTTTAAAAGGACAAGACGGAGTTTAAACATTTTACAATTATATATTTCTACCCCCTACGTTCTCCAGCCATGTCCTAATGTGTAGAATGAGCCCGGACCAATTCACCACAACTGTTGCTAAAATCCTGCACTGTCACTGCGAGCTTAATATAGAAGCTGCAGTTACGCATACGACCTGAGGTGGCAGTAGTGAGTATAAAACCGACAACTTCCATCTGGTCCCTTTTAAGTTTCAGGTTTATGTCTAGTTTGTTCTCTCAACCCCCGCCTTAACCGAGCACATTTTCACCAGTTTGGCTTTACCCTAATCGAAAAGCTTCTTGGAAAAAAGTCAAAACAAAAATGTGATGAAAACTCGACAAAAGAGCAACAAAAAAGTGACAAAAAAAGTGTGTGATGAAAAAAACTCAAAAGTGACGGCAACGAGGCAAGAAAAAAGACCCCGTTTAGATCAGTTTTGTAAGTCTTAGCTTTCAAATGAGGCGCGACACTGGCCTGGTAAGCTCCAGGCGAGAAGTTTTAAAATTTGGGTAAAAACTAGAGAAAAGGTGCCAAGAGGTTAACATATAAACTTTCCCCTAAAAAAATTATAAAATGATAATCTTTACAATAACGTGTTTAATTATTGCCCTGGTTCAATATTTCCCCATAGATTTATTTGGGAAAATTAAATTTTTCTCAATCTCTTACCTCCAGTAGCTCTTACAGACTTCAAAGTTTCCAGCCTTGGACTTAATATTTTGAATATTTTTCAGAGGGATTTTTTCTTAACCCGATTTAGTTTTTTTTATTTTAATTGTTTTTTACAGATTTTTCCACCAATAAACAGCACATTTTAAAACTAAATCCAAAATCCCCCCTGAAGAAGTCTTTTTAACTAATTTGTCGCAAAATAAAACCATAAATCTAAAACCTGGCTCGATCCATTGTTTGGATTTTATCAGCGAAAACATGGGAAATCTTGGAAACATAAAAGGACAATGAAAATTTGCAACATATTTTTATATTTAAGTTTAAAATGTAAATCTCTACATTTCAGTCAGAACGGGGTCACAACCCTATTCTGTTTCTCATTTCATGGCTGGAGTAAAAGTAAAGACACCACTGATAAAAAATGACTCCTTAATACAAGTTAAAGTTGCTCTGTCAAAGTGAAAGGAGTGTTTTCCAAGTAGAAATACAAATTTGTTTAAGTTTGCAGCTTCAAAAACACGACGGGGACAAAACTTCTTCATTGCGAGTCAGTGGGTCGCGCCTGCGTAGCGCCACCTACTGCTTTGGAGTGTGCATGATCAGGCCTTTGGACAGAAATATTAGTAGTCGAAAGTATTATTCATCTTTCAAATATTGTGGAGTAATATGTTCTCAAACAAAAACTGCACTACACTTAAATACAGTGATCAAGTACTTTTTGTTACTGACTGAAAACAGTGAATATGTGTTATTGAGCATATTTTTTGTATTTCTGATGAACTTGTACAGTAAAAATAGTCGAGCGATGTCATTATTTTGCAAGAAATCTAGATTTAATGCCAGTTTCGATCCAATGTGATGCTTTTAATCCCCCACGGAAACACTGATCGACATGAAATCTAAAGTATTGCTGGGTTTCAGGTCACATCACAGCGTTCCAAAGGCCAATATTATATGGAGGAAACAATATTTTGCTTTTGAGGACATTTTTAGTTTTGTGCAGAGAGATCATGGACCCAGTGACTGATATTAATGATCATTTTTGTAATTAATACGTTTTCTTTTGAGCTACGACTTGTGAAAGTGTAATGTTGTTAATAGGAAAAACTGGGTCCGGTGCCAGACTTAGTTTACAGACTTCCTTCTCATTATTATTCATTTTCACGTCACACTTTGGTCGTGGTTTACGAGCGCTTTACTCCCGCTCTCCTCTCGTGCACATTTCTTCACTTTTACGCCCTCGCTGCATTATTTATTTGGGAGCGGGATTCCTCACAGAAAAACCCTCGGTCGGCGCCGTTACGTAACGCGCTCCTCTTCTGATCCGGAGGCTTCGGCGTTCGGCCCATTAAAAATTCAGCGTGACTTTTTATCTTCCCCCGTGTGAGCGCGAGGAGAACGAGCTGCAGGGGAGACGCCCGGATTCGGAGGCGCCACTGATGTAAAGGCAGTAATACAGAAGGAGACGCTCCATCGAACTTTGAACGGTGGCAATTAGCAAATGGAAAGATGCATTTACCAATTTATAATAGAGTGAATGTTATGTGTAGTTTTGAACTTGTATTTGTTCAGTTTAGAACAAATGTTATGAACCATTACTGACAGGGCTGTGCAATGTGTCACAACAGTATTCGCATATTATTACATATTCATTTGGAACTTTTACTGAAAAATATGAAGAAAAAAAGCATATCGTTTTCTGTCATTTTGTTCACATATAAAAAAGGCACTTTAACAGCATAAAAATTGCCAAAATCTTCTTTGGTTTTTGAAAATTAGAATGGAATAGAATAGATTTTAGGGCAGGGCAATTAATTGGGATTTAAAGGGACACTGCGTAATATTTTGGATTATATTGTTGCCACAGCAACACAAAACATACTTCTAACAACTGGCTGGACAAAGACAGAAAATGCATATTTTGCGATGGGCAATCAAAGTATGGACTTGAATGAGGACAGAACCTATTTAAAAGAAGAACCTGTAACTTGTCTACCTTAATAAATCCTCTCCGTAGTCCCTCTGGGGGTAATACAAGTGTTAATGGGATGATTGGGGGGGGGGGTCTTTCATCTCCCACTGGTGTCTCCGGCCAGAAAACCACAATTGCAGCTTTCCCTGCACTGACCCGGAGGCGCAATACACACTAATAGAATCACGAAGAAGAAGCTAACAGGCTAACGGGCAAAGCTAACTGCGTTGCCTGTGTGGCTTTAAAATCAAAATCTCAATCTCTACTCTGGTCAAACTCAATAATCGTCAGGGTTACAGCCATTCCTTTGGCGGACACGGCTCGTAGTTTTGGCGTTTGGACGAGACACCGGTAGATTTCTGTGTTAAATGAAACTGGAGATAGTTGTGTTTTGAGCTGAGGTTCTATGACGCTCATGAATCGAGATCAATCGATATGAGAAAAGAAATCGTGATGAAAAAAATTGCTGTGTTTTCAGTTGTATTTTGTTGATATATAGTTAGATTTTTTTCCAAGGCGATTTTGGATCCTGCTGTTGAGCCATTTGTGAGAAAAGTGGAAAAAAAAGCTGTAAAAAAAGCTAATTAAATCAAGTAGTTGAAAAATCCCTCTGCAAACCCTTCAAAATATTGGCCGAGATTGGAAAGTTTGAGTCTTCAGGAGCTACTCGAGTGGAGATGTTGAAATAAACCCTCATTATACATGCCCCGTGTACATTTCTCTAAAAAAGGAAATGACCATATTTGGATTACAGCGAATAAGCGGCGAGTTTGCGTTTGCCTTACCTATCCTCTTCTGGTCCGTGATGTCGAGCTCCGGCTCAGTGTAAGGCTTGAGTTCGTCTTCGTCGAACCCGGAGTTGATCCATCGATCCTTCATGATTTGCTGTAAAAAAAAAACAAAAAAAACAGCAGGTCGCCGGGTCAGAGGGAGAGTTTTCAATCTGCTGGACATCATTACACAAATAAATCCAAAGACACACGAAGGGGAGTTTTCCATCGAGGCGAGGAGCGATCGATCGTTTCTGATAAACCGGAGCCAGATTAATGATCAGTGTGCGAGCTCTGACATAACCAGCACGTGACTACGGGGGAAGACTTTTATATCGTTTGTTCGTTTTAAAATTGGAATTCAGCGTCAGAAACGGCGTCAGGCTTGAGCTCCGTATCAGGAAGTCTAATTTAACGCTATTAGTGCCATTTTTTTTTCTAACACAAATTTGTATTTTTCATTTAAGGCACGACGCTGCAGGTGAACAGGGAAAAAATGCAGATATCAATTTGAAACTTTTGCTGACGATCACTGACAAACATGAGGGAAAGAGCATTGTTTCAAAATCAGGTAATTTATGCGTAAAAAAGGCCAAGATTTCTGATCTTTTCAGCGACAAAATCTAAATAACGTATCCAGGGATTGTCCAGGCAGAGGCAAGTCAAGTCCCATGCATTTTAAGGCCCAAATACTATTTTTTAAAGCCACATATGCAATAACAAATCTGTGCACATTTAATTTCTTAAAGAGGGGGTATTATGCTTTTTTCAATCACATAGCACCAGTCTATAGCACTACAATGATGACCGTCTGTTGGTCTGTATATGCAGTAAATTAAAATAACTGCCTTGAATAAAATTGCTCTCTCCAAATGGCTGTACTGAACGTCTTGAAATAGGCCTCTGTCTCTTTAAGAAGCTTTCCGACACGCCCCCTTCAGCACACTACTGTGGCATTTAAACAACAACACTGTGCGGGGAGGGGGGGCTCTGCTGAGCTGAGGAGCAGTGGTTGGTGGCTCGGCTGGTGACGAAAGGTCCAGAGGCGTCTCCAGGAGGTGGGGGCGTTCCTAGGAGGACTGAGGCATAGCTACACCTAAAATGTCTAAGTTTTTACTGATTACTCAAAAATATGTGAATGAGCCGAGGCAACACTCCAGGCATGTGTTTAATGAGGGAACGACATAATAACATGATATAAAGCTTGAAAAAGTCGATTTTACATAATACCCCCCCTTAAGATTTGCTAACATTTCCCCAGAGGAAAGACTCGAAAATTTCATAATTTTCCAATAAATTTAAATATGCCAGATTGAATCTAATGTCATGCTTTTTAATGATATTTAAGGCCTTGATTTTGGCCAAATTCATTTAATGACTTTTAATGCCCCGCGGTTTGGTTTAGTTTTTGAATAAACCGTTGAGTGAAAAAAATCTGAAAAAGTTCACATTAAGTCTCGTTTTTTTGTGGTTCAATAAAGGCATGAATTTGAAATGGAAAGATCCGTCTGAAAAAACTTTAGGGCTGCAACTAATCGATTAATAGTAACAATAATCTGTAGATTAATCGATTAAATCGCTTGGCTGTCAAATGTTTCTACCACATAGAGCTAAAGTGCTTGTTGATGGAGTAGACTTAACATTTGTAGGAGACAGTCGCCTCTCGTGCTACACGTGGATACCGAACACGTCAGTATGTGTGAATGAATAAGCGTGGGAAAGACCAGGGAGCGCCGTGGTGTTGTAATCATCTCCACTAGCTGCAAAACCTCATAAAAAGTGGAGACATTAAAAGTTAAGGGAGAAAACCAGCTAAGTATCTAAAAAATGTAGCTACGTTTTCACCTGCAACGTCTCGCCTTAATTGAGAAACATTCGATAAATAAAAACGGCTTTCGCGCATGTAAAACTGAAAGAAAATGTAGAGGAAATGTCAAGGCATGTTTGGGACCACACAGTTTTCATTTTCACCACATTCATGAAGTGAATAACACCAAACAGTGACAAGATTTAAATACATGAATTACATTTAGGGTCTGGCTTTGAAGAAACATTCACAAGACATTGGGGGAAAAAAACTACAAAAATGGCGGACAAAACAAAGGGGAGCATCGTATGGAGGACCTTGGTGGACAGGCAGCATTCCCCGGGCGGTGCCTCATGCTCGGATGGCGGTGGAGTTTGGGGCGAATAGAGAGTTGTTATATACATACATTTTCGGCGTCCTCCCTCACCTCGAGAGTGCCGCGTTTGCCGGGGTTCAGCACCAGGAAGCGTTTGAGGAGGTTCTCGCAGTCCGTCGACATGTAGAAGGGGATTCGGTATTTGCCGCGTAGCACCCGCTCTCGGAGCTCCTGCACGGACAGAAGGTTTATCTCAGAAAGAGAACGGAAGGAGGAGACAGTGGAGCAGGGCGATATATCGAGTACAAGGTCATATTACAATATCGAGTTTAACTCCAATGTCAAGAAATGTGGAAAGGGTTAGCTAAAAAGATGGGAAAAATTAAAAATTGGAAAAAAAATTGAAGAAAAATAAAAATTAGGAGTAAATTGGGGAAAAAATTGGGAAACATTTGAATAAATTAGTAATACATTGGGGGGGAAATAGAGTAAAAATGACTAAAGGCTTGAAAATAAAACTGGGAATAGGTGGCGTTCACGTTATAGAAGAATTCTATTTCAGTTGGAGGGCAGGTGTCAATACAACTCTATGGGAGAGAAACAGTTTTTGAAAGAAATTTCCAAAAAGAAAATATCCAAATGTTTTCTCTGATTATCAGGTGATAGTGATCGGATTCACAAACCTGACATGTGAATGTTATGGCTTTCGAACACCGCTTTCGAACACCGCTTTCGAACACCGCGAATGCTTTCGAACACCGCTTTCGAACACCGCGAATGCTTTCGAACACCGCGAATGCACCATTAGACCCAGGTATTTTTTCTCCGATTGAAAATAAACCCCAAAACTTGACTAGTTTGTGTCACAAAAATATAATCCCAGCTGATCCAGTCTCTCCACTAGTCGCTCTCGCTTCCCTTTCAAGCAAACTACTACTACTTTTTAAACTGCGCCGTTGACGTAAACATTCGGCGGATGTTTAATCGACTCGTGGTGCCAGAGCAAACCTGGGTCCATGCAGAGGGAAGTCTGGACACTGACCTTGAGGTTCTGTCCGTCGAAGGGCAAGGAGCCGCTGACCAGAGTGTAGAGAATGACCCCGAGGCTCCACACGTCCACCTCGGGCCCGTCGTACTTCTTCCCCTGGAACAGCTCGGGCGCGGCGTACGGAGGCGAGCCGCAGAACGTGTCCAGCTTGTTCCCCATCGTGAACTCGTTGCTGAAGCCGAAGTCGGCGATCTTTATGTTCATGTCGGCGTCCAGCAGCAGGTTCTCCGCCTGAAGCAGAAGAGAGGGATTTAGAAACTCAGGTTCGAAGGCAAAATAACATCAGCTTGAGGCGAGAAAAAAATGTACTTTAGTGATATCAGGACAAAACTTCTGCGATAGATTACTGGCATAAATATGAGAGAAAATATATGTAAAGTTTTCAGTTATTTTATGTTTTCATATAAGAAATAAGGCATTTAAAAGCAGAACTAAGTAACTCGTGCCCCTAGAGGCCATAAGCGCCACTGCAGGTGTCATAGCATGTTACGGTTTTTTACTCATGAATTGTCCGTGAGAGTAAATACTACGCTGACAGAAAAGACAAAGGGACAGAGGGATATTGTTCATCCAATTACACAATGGAGATCATTTTTTTTCAGTCAAACTTGGCTATAAATACTAAGTGGCGCTAGCCCACAGTTAGCTTTGCCCGTTAGCCTGTTAGCTTCTTCTTTGTAATTGGATTAGTGTGTATTGCGCCTTCGGGTTGAAGCAGGGAAAGTTGCAATTGTGGTTTTCTGGCCAGAGACACCAGGGGGGATGAAAGACCCCCGATCATCCCATTAACACGTGTAATACCCCAGAGGGACGACGGAAAGGATCTATTAAGGCAAACCAGTTACTTAGTTCTGCTTTAATACATTAAAAACAGCCAAAATTGCTGATATTTTCAATCTAAATATCTAAATCTAAAATTATAAAACAACAGACTATAATCTGTGTAAGTTCTCAGTCATACAGGAGTTGTCCATCTTCAATGAAGGTACTTGATTCATCTTCTGTACTTCAACTACTGAGTACAGAAGATGAATCGAATCAAGTACCTTCATTGAAGACTATAATTATATTAATTTATGGTTTTATTTTGATGATGTATTAAGAGGGCTGGGATGATACATTTCTCAGGGGCTGATCTGACACGTATTGCGAGACACTACGTAATAAGTTATATTTTTACTTAAAAATTGTAAAAAGTCATGTGTCCAAAGTTTATAAACCAAAGGCCATCGATTGTGTTAAGACTGAAAAGTGCATTAACACAAAATGTACCAAAGTGCTGTTACTAAATAACAAAGTGCAGGATAAAAATGCCCCAAACACAAGTATTGAAAGTATTGTGATACTTGATTAAGTATTGATTCTTGGTATTGCAGCAAAAAGTATTGTGATCCAATCCAATATTTAGTCCCAGCCCTATGTATTAGTCAAGTTTTTTTGTTTAATTTTTGAATAAGTCTTTCACAAGTGAAACAAAAATCTGTGAAAATTCTAATTTCTCCTCGTTTTTTGGGTTCAAAGTTAAATAAATCAGACAGGAATTAGATATTTAAAAAAAAACTCCTCAGAAAAAAACTCTAAATCTTGTTAAGTCCGACACAGTTTGAAGTCTGTAGGAGCTACTGTACAAGTACATGTGGATAGCAAATACGTCAATACTTGTGAATGAATAAGCGTGGGGAAGACGAGGAAACGCTGCGATGTTTTAGTTATTTCCTGGATGTTTCTCCGGCTCACTAGAGCAATTATTATTTCAGAAACTCCAAACTTCACATGCCAACTATTGGGTTTATCCAGGACAATGAGGCCGCGTTTGCATTTGCTGAAATCCCGAGTCCGAGAGCTTAGTCTCGTCACATGATTCCAATTATTCCCACACTGCAATATGGAGTTTGTTTGTTTTCGATGTCGTGCTGTTGCGCTGGGATCTCACCTTGAGGTCTCTGTGGACGATGTGCTTCTGGTGGCAGTACTGCACCGCCGAGACGATCTGCGCGAGAGAGAGAGAGAGCGCCGTTTAAATCTCACCGTCGAAAAGAGGAAGTAGGAGCGGGGCAGACGGCGGGAGGAATGGATGGAGAAAAGACGAACAGACATTTTTTGCTTGAAAGCTTCACAGACGGAGGCAGAGGAAGTGGTAAAGGAGGCGGCGCTGTGGTCGGCTCTGGAGGTTTCTCTGTTTCTCAAAGTCACAAGTGAAAGGAGAGGAACAGACTCTTACAGATTCTGAAAGACGCAATATCTCTGCAAATCGAGCGCCTCATGCAGCGGGGGGTGAACAGAAGCCCAGGGGCGAAACACGGCCCTTACATTCAGAGACACGCATGACCCGAAAGCACCGGCTATAACTGCTGAACACTGGAGAAAAGTAATGCAATGCTATTTTATTGCCTTTCAATACAAGAGAATTGTACTCGTTTAACCCCTTTCAAGAAACTATGACAGGACCTGATGACCTTCCAACAACAATACGCCTATAAAATAAACGGGAGAGTCGTGTCTAAGAGATTGAAATATCAGCTTTTTATTGGCACACAGTGAGTTTTAAGTCCTTTCTACCCAAGTTATGGACCACATTTAATTTTGGCTTTATATTTTGCATGCCTTTCTGCCTTCACACTATATATTTTGCTATGCTACAATGTTTTATCTCTTTCTTTTCCCCTCCCCCAGTCATTTAGATGTGTAGTCTTTAACATTCATACTTAAGTTATTGTTTTTGGTGTTATACAATGTACTGTAGCCATAAACATACTGATGTCATTGGTAAAACTACAACAAAATGTTGATCACAAAAATGTTTAAATCCCTTTATTCTATGTAGATATTTGATTGTATTAAACTGTAAAAATGACACATACATAATTGTATAATGCATGCTGTTCAAAATTGTATTTTTATTTTGTCCAACATAAGAGGTCTCTGTCTTAAATTTCAGATCAGAATTTCTATTTTACTCATCTGAATGTAAAATATGTGAGAATGCTGGAAAATACTCTATTATTTGCAACAGCATGCTTCAGAGTGAAGACAAAAATGTGTTATATCTTAATTGGGAGTCTGTAAACCCACCATAAACTTTTGAGATAAAAAAAAAAAAAAAGTTAAAAAAAAAAAGCTTGTGTTTCCCCCTTTATTTGGGTGTGCGCCAGAAACGAGACCGGAGCGACGGCGTGACTAAGTTCAAGCGATTAGATGACAACAACATATACATTAAATCCCTTCGGCGCGCTGTAAACAAGGAAATCAAACCCAAGCTAAATGTACCAGTTAACAGGAATCTGTCACACATTATCCGTTTCACTTCAGTCACTGAAATGAGCTCCGCTGGGATTTTGTAGAAAGTCCTGTGAACTTAGCCGTAAGCTGATTTTGGCTGCTCTTGTTTTAAGCAGAGCACAGACCTGTTACACGTGTCCAGTTAGATCATAAACTGTGGAACTCACTGATAAATATTAAACATGAAGATGAGGAAAATCCAAACAGCCATGTGAAAATTAAATAATTGTCTAATAATAGTATTACAAACTCAAACGTTCTAAAACATAGTATTGTTTCCTATAGGGTTGTTCTGATGGATGCCACGCCCCCTCTGGTCAGAAACACGCGCTGATCTTCTGTGGACCTTTAAACCTACAAACCTTTGCAGGGATTGCACTGTAAATTAAATCTCAAATATAGCTAATATGCACGCTAGTTTAAGTAGCCTGCCAGAAGCCTGAAGACATGATGTGTTAACCGTAATGCTATATGGTACAATGCATCTCTCCTTTCTGAGGCTAATGTATATTGTACACTGTCCCTGTTCAAATAAATAAATAAATATTTCTGATGCGCGGGGCCCTCTCTCTAAAGCAGCTACTGTTTAACCACGTGGTCTCTCGTTTTGCTTTTCGTGCGGAAACTAGACAGTTTTAAAATGCCGCAAACTGATAAATATTGTCCCGTTCACCCACATTGCGTTAAAATTGAGCAAATGCAAATAATAAGCTCCGATTTACATTTGTATTAGTGTGAGGAGAGCCTTGGTATTGAGGAGCAGATGACGCCAATTAAGGGGACATCGCCAAACCCCCATCGTCCCACCATCAAAAGGCTTTAGTTACTTTACACTTTATTTTCTCCGGCCACGTTTTCAAGCCACAAATGCCCAAAATCAGTGCATATTTCATTTAAGATTCGCAATCAATCCCTCAAACCGAGGAATGAAAGGAAATGTTGATATTCTGAGGCAAAAGGGCAACATTTAGGGAGAACAAATTGTACAATTAGTTTATACCATACATTTTAAACTTATGAAGTAAAAGTAGCCGAGCAAGGTCTTCATCTTCCAAAACAATTTATAAAACATGATCATCTTTGCGACGTGTGAAACTCCCTCCATCCCCTTCCCCCTGAGCGTCTCTGTTTGAATAACGTCTTGTTTTTCCAGTTTCTCAGCGTCTGACCGGGAGCTCCAGGGCTCTCCTGAACCGATCCAATATCAAGAGTTAAAAACGACGGGCGGCTCGAAGGGCTAATTTCCCCGGCTCGAAATGACAAAACTAGCATCGGGGGGGGGGGGGGGGGGGGGGGGGGGGAGGGCCTTAAACTTCACGGAGCTGCGATAAAAGCGCCGTGCGAGGTTTGGGAAGTGAAAAGGGGAAGCCGAGGGTTAATGTTTCACCGCGGAGACAAACACTCGCACAAGTTTATGAATCTTAAGTCAATATTTACTTCTGCAATTGGAGCTCAGGCTCAGAGTCAAGGAACGAACCGTGAACTACGACAATAAAGGACGAGAGCAAACGGACAGAAGCCGAATTTGTTCTTACATTTTTTAGGTAAGGATTAGGATTTTCCAATATATCGCGATATTTTGCGGGACGATACGATACTTTTTATTCCGATATCGATACTTTTGATGACGTCATGCATATTAATGAGCGACGTCATGCATACTAATGAGGCAGCAGGGCTCCACTGTTTTCAGTCAATAGAGGCCAATAATTATCAAGAATTCAGTCAAACCAGCAGGGGGCAGCACTACAGCTTTAAGCACTTGGACCAAACACTGTCACACAAATAAATGACTTTTAATGATAGTTTTTATAATTATAAAGAAGATAAATCTGGTGTTGATTTATTACTTTTTAAATAGGACTGTGGTTTCTTGTTTATTTAAATGTAAATGAAGTCAATGACAGATCTATAGACCCGTTTCCAGTGAGTAAGTCAGGGATCATTTATAAAAGTGGTACAAAGCACATGAAAAGAAATGTAAATTATGAATAATATGTAGTATGTTAAAATAAAGGTTAAAAGTAGCTTCTTTTTTTTTTAAATCGTGATGTATCGTAGCTTATTTTTGTGCAATATATCAATTATCACAGTATCGGCGTATCGTGAGATAATCGTTATCGTGAGCCATGTATCGTATCGAATCGTGAGGTACCCAGAGGCTCCCACCCCTAGTAAGGATTATGCCATGATTAAAAAATGGTGGACAAAGTGAGTCCGACGGGGAAGAGTAGTCGATAACGGCCGTGACAGGCGTGTTGCACAAAACTAATGAGTGAAGCAGCGGTTCGGGGCGTGTGTCGTTAATCTTCTGGACGTGAGAGAGTCCCGGGACAGAGTGCCGAGGAGGGCGGGGAGGTACCTGTCTAAACTTGGCCCGCGCTTCCTTCTCCTTCATCCTGCCGTGGGCCACCAGGTAGTCGAACACCTCTCCTGCAAAAACCAGGACAAGGAAAGAGGTTACGAGAAAAGTTTCGAGATGAACTCCAGCCGCGACCTCGGAGTGAACCGCCACAGCGCCTCGTCATTAGTTTGATGCTGAAACCGTTTCATTGAAAAGTTCCAGTAACAGACAGTGTTTTTAATGAGTCTGCGCCGCTGGCTCTGACCCATCTGTGTGGACCGGGGCGGTTTCAGACCTAGATCACGGTCTGTTCCAGCTTCAGGACGTCCACATCTTCGTCTGCTGCGTTTCGCTCGACGCCCAGAACGAGACGGCGAGGAGATAAGACGAGCACGACTTTTCGACTCTAAAAACCAGTGCCTTTTGTGGAAATGAACAGCCACAAAATGACCAGCACAATATTTGTTTGCCTTCGTTTCTCAGCTTTAACAACGTAACTTTTTGAAGAAATTGTACTTCTTAGAGTTTAATCAGACCACTTTTTATATCTACTTGAGTAACAGTATAATGAAGTATCTGTTTCTTACTTTTTCGACTGAGTAAATCTTTAAGCGACAAATGCTTCATTTTGATCGATAAAATAGATGAAGATTGTCTCGTGCTCCTTATTCTTTAGAATTAATTAGTTTGTCTACATTTTCCGCCTTTTTCTTAGAATTTAATTTGTTAATACATCGATTTCCACATGATTTTATATTTTGTTTCACACAATTTGTGGCATAATTTTAAATAAAATAAATGAGACATTTTTCACCCAGTTACTCACAGTACTCTAGTAACATTTTCTCCAGGTACTTTTGACTCTTACTTGAGTGAATATACAGGTGCTCACCATATAATTAGAATATCATGAAATGAAAAAGTTCATTTATTTCTGTAATTCAACTTAAAATGTGAAACCAATATATGACATAGACTCATTACAGGCAAAGTGAGATATGCCAAGCATTTGTTCGTCATAATTTTGACGCCATTTTCAAAATATTCTCATTTAATTTGGGGTTTTTACAAGCTGAGCCATAATAATCAATGTAATGAGTCTTTCATATATTAGTTTCACAGTTTAAGTTGAACAACAGAAGTGAATGCAATTTTTCATGATATTCTAATTTTATGACGAGCACCTGTATTGGCAACTCTTCCCACCAAACATCCATGAATCACATTGCCCTCAATGAAATCTCATTATTTAGTTGTTTTCAGTTTTAAATGTGTCCCTTTAAATGTCTTTGTCATTCCCGGCACCGAACAACGTAAATCCTCCACAAACTGTTGGTAAGTGCAACATTTAGACTCATTGACTCTCCTTTTCTCTTTTCTTATTATTTTCTTTATGTGTCTGGACATTTGGAGAGACACATAACATTTAGCTATTCACACTTTTTTAATAAATAGTGTCCCAGTGTGAACAGCACGTGCCTCGGTGCTCGTTAGAATCACCACTAAGCAAAGTCATCCAACCTGTTTCCATTCTGAACAAAATATGATAAATCACAGCAGAAATAAAACCGAGGCAGATTTGGCCCTGAACATGTTTCGTACACATGTTCCACTGAGACTAAAACATTATCACTACATTTTACGACCAAACCGTCTCTTTTCTCCTGCAGCTCCACAATCTGCTGCCAATTGTTCCTCCAACTCGGGCGGGGAACGTGACGGCGCTCGGTCCCCCCCCCCCCCCCCGCGCGCGCAACGGCGGGATTAAAAACGGAAAAGCACTGCGAGCGCGGCGCTGACCTGAAGAGGCGTTCGAGCACATTTCACAACACCGGGAAAAAGCGGCGCTCAATCGATACGCTCTGAGTCAGCGCTCGAAAATAGACCGGGCGAGTGCGGCTCGAAAAGTGGCAGCAGTTACTGTAGAAAGCTTAAAACACGGGCGGCGAAATATCAGGCTTTACATAATCAACAGCAGAAGGGAAAACACAAAGATTTTTAAAGCACAAATACTATACGTTTAAAAGGAAAAATCTGCTCATGATTTCTAAACATTTGTAATCGTTCCATTATACAGAGGAATGAGAGCACTTTTCCATATTCAAAAGCAAATTTTATACAATGGGCAACTTTAATAGTTTAGGAATGCCATGATTTTTTAAGAAATTTAGATTTAAAAAGGAGATTTTTACCAAGTTGCAATGTTGTTCTCCACTCGCGCATCTTTGGGTAATTTGAATCTTCACTCGTGGCTGGTCTTAGCAGAAGCCTTAAGAGTGAGACAACCCCTATTTGTATATTTGCACCAGATTTTGTGAGGTGAAATGTACAAACTTAACCGAAGTGTATTAAATATAGATCAACCAATTCGCTTTTTCCACTAGGGCTGGGTTTGATCAATCGATTTGAATTGATTTTCTTTGAATAGCCCAATATTTGAATTTATTTATTTGAATTGGGACAGTGCACATTAATCAACATGTGTTTTTTCAACATGAGTTAGCCATATAGGTGAATTTTCATCCGTAGTCCCATGGCAGGTTGATGTCAAGACAGGTAGGACATACAACAATATTGATTTAAAAAAAAAAACTTAAATCGACCCTTTTAATATGTCTTTTTTCCCATAATAATGCCATGTGACTTCTTGCATTTTTGCATGTTGAATTAAAAATACACGATAAATGTAACTGCACTGGGTTCAATTCTTAATGTTAATATTCATATTTTTACTAAAAGTGCAGCGTTATTTCTTCTGAGAATGCCGTTCAAATCCAAGTAAAATTGGTACCGCGTGATATCCTTTCAAATCGAGCCCCTGTGAATCGAATTGATTTGGGAAATCCAAATCGATACTAGGGCTGAACAATATGGACAAAATTTCATATCTCGATATTCATGCCAGGTATCGCGATATCGATACAACTATGGGTTAGGTGAAAACTAAGCATTTTTCAGAAAAATAAAATCATAATACAAGAGTGATGAAAATCTATATCGTTTATATCTTGCTTTTTTGATTTGAATATTTTGAATGTTCACATCTCGATACGATAATACATCTTCCAGCCCTAATCAATACCCAGCCCTATTTTCCACCCTTCTAAAAGCTCGAGGCCGATCTGCCCCAGTCCATCTGCTCTGTGGACGTGACGATACGTTTTTCGATATATCGCCATATTTTACAGGACGATACGATACTTTTGATGACGTCATCCATATTCAGAGCTCTGTTAGTCAATAGTGATCAAGAATTGAGTGAGAACAGGCGAGGGCAGCACTTATACTTATATTTTTTTATTATACATTTGAAACAGGACTGTGCTCTCTTATTTAAATGTAAATGATTTTTGTTAATATATATCGATTATCGCAGCATCGGCGTATCGTAAGGTTATCGTGATCCATGTATCGTGTATCATATTGAATACTACTCTGCTCAGCTGTTCCCAATATCTTTGGGAATATCTTTTTCAACTAATCACCCCCTTCCCCATTTTCTTTTTGTTGACGTTCCACTTTCTAAACACTGGTGGAAAATAAGACAGAATATTTAACAGATGTTTTTTATGACCCTCTAATATTCGATGCTTCCCTCCCACAGAACGGTGCGGCCCCAGCGCCTGCAGGAGGGAGAGTGGAGTCATTTAAAAATCATCGGGAGCAGATTGGAAACACTTTGCTCCGAGGGACTTAAGTTTGGCTCGCGCTCCAATTAGGTCAGAAAAACCCAAATGTGTTGGAGGGCTGTGGGTCCGCGGGCGAAACGGCAGCGGACCGGAAAATGAACTTTAGCGCAATGTCGTTTTTGGCCGCCCTCCGAGATTTAATCTTAGCCACATTTTACTCATTTCTACATGTGACGTTTTTAGTCCAGCTTAAGTCGATGAAAACTCAAACGGTTTTAGTCAGTTTAAGTAAAAAAAATTAAAAATCTGTATGAGATTTCCACGGTGTGATAACCTTGACAAAAAACACCCGGTATACCGTGAAATTGCACGTTTTATATCTAAAAAGTAAAAAGAGGGTTTGCATTCAACAAACAGGATTTGTTTATGGTACATTTGTAATTGCTGCTAAGGATCAATAAAATGTACTATTATGAATTATTATCCAAAATAACACTTGATATTTTTACCTTAATCGCTTTAATCACAAATGGAGCAGGTTCGCTGATGCTCGAATCACTGTTTGTTCGATGTCTGCTCAAAAACTTCCAAAGGCAGTTGCCATTATAATTTGCTGCTTGATTTCTTACTAAAGGAGTCGGTGCATTCAACTTCATGTAAAAAAAAAATCTGCCCGATATATATCGGCCGGCCGATATATCGGTCTCCGTGTACTGGCCCCTTTAGCATCAATGACAGCTTGGAGTCTTTTGTGGTCGTTGTGGAGAAGGTTCTGTTTATAATCTAATGGTAAAGCGGCCCATTCCTCTGGATCATAAACTCTGCATCAAGGTCACTTTTTTTCCATTATGATTTAGGAATAAATAAATGGCTTCAAACAACCACTAACTGAGTGAAAAAAAAACGTTTTGCGTCATCTTTCATATTCTTTGACAAATAGTCAAAAAATCTAAAATTCTGCCATGGTATGTAAACTTTTGAGCACAACTGTATATAAATAAAATCACAATCGCAAATCACAATTCGTCTTTTTTGTCCAAACCCAGCGGCCCTAGTAGTATATCACGTCTAACTGGAAGGAAAGGCCTGATTCCATCATGTTTTAGTCATTAAAAGAGCCATTTTTAGCTCGGTGTCGTTACTTTGTCGTCATATCGTCAATGGATGTGGATTGAGAAACTTTGAGTATACGACTTATCAGCAGACTGTGAATATAACTGCCAAGTATTTTCAACCGGTGCAGGAGGAGCTCTAACATTTAGAGAAGGCTGGAGTATCAGACGCTAAATGAATAAGATTCATCTAAATTTCATTTGTGCCGAGCAACGACTTCTCACGCATTGATCAACCTCCATTTTGGTTTTAGTTTTCAGGCTATTCCTCCAAACTTCAAATGAGTCGTTACCGCGACAGGAAGCTGCGGCCAGGAATCTATATCGTTAATTTGGTCACAGATTTCACCACCATTCCATCAAAAAAATGAAAAAATAAAATAAAATACTATAAAAAAATCAATCAACTGCGGGTTTTTTTTTAAATAGACCAAAATAACTTGTGTGTTTTCGTCAGTGACCTTTTTACCTTTTGCTGAAATGTAAAACATCTGCACGTTTTTGTTCCTCACCTCCGCTGGCGTACTCCATGATCAGGTAAAGCGTTCTCTCCGTCTCAATGACTTCAAAGAGTTTCACTGGGGGGGAAAACAGAAAAATAATCAGGACGAAGAGGAAACCAATTACGATTAAATTACGACATCAAACAGAGGAGCGGCGCCCGGTGCGACGGACGCGTCACAAAGACTGAGGAGGAGAGTTCAGCCAAAGGATCAAACAGAAATCACAATCCGAGAGATGGCCGTTTCAAACAGAGGCCTCGCTATACGGACAAGTATTTGTATGTTTTACAGCCTGAAAATAACGACTGTAACGACACATACTATTTTGAAGTACACGTTTTAAAAGACATAAAATTCCTCTTTAATCTTTTTTTTGTTTCTCTTAACCCCCGACCACAATATCTCCAGTTTTGGCTTTACACAAATCTAAAAGCTTCTTGAAAACAGCGTCAAAAAAGTGACAGAAGACTGATAAAAAAGTGACGGCAACACACTGGCCTGTAGACTATAAGCTCTAGTCGAGAAGCTTTTAGATTTGGTTAAAGCTGAAATGGAGAAAATGCATGCGGTTAAGAGGTTAATATACTTGTTATATAGACAAGCTTTGGCGCCCCCAGATTTTTACAGATTTGTTTGTAAAAAAAAAAAAAAACGAATTCATTTAGTTTAGTATCCAGTCTAATCTGAAATACTTCCAAGTACCCCCCTGCTCAGTGCTGGCGTACCCCTGGGGTCCCCGTGCCTGGGAAACACTGGTCTACAGCACAGTGGGGTCCCGGGCCTGTTTTGGAGACCACTGCTTTAGGGAATATAATGTCCTTAACACTGGGAGAATCTAGTCTCTGTTGGAAGTTTTGTAAAAAAAAAACTACAAACCGTATTAAGGCCATATTATCACATCGTACAGGGAGGGGTGTAATGTTCGGACACGGGTATAAAGTGTAATATCTCTGTAGTAGATGTATAATCTCCGTAAGCACTAACTGGAGTCCGGACAAAGATCGCAGCAAACATTTCGCTCAGCTACTCCAGTATAAACGTATTTAGAGCCTTTAGGGGCAGTGAAAACTAAGCTCATCTACTACTCGAGTAGATCATCTTTTTTGAAGGAAAAGTCTCGGCCTTTGCGTCTTGGATTAACCCCGACAAGTCGTAGCAAAACCAACTCGTGTTCCTTGGCACGGGGCCAACAACAACAGGGCAAAGACAACCACCGTATAAAAGTGGGAGCGACGCGGCGGCGGAGATCAAGGGGACGCTTTGAAAACTGCAAAAATGTCGCAGTCAAACACGTGTCGTTATTATTTTTAGAATGGCCTCTTTTTAAAGCCATTTTAATCGGTTGAAGGCTGTTATTCTAAAGCATTTTGTCCGGTGTCAATTAAAAAAGCCTAATACATCGTCATATTTCTCTTGTATGCCATGATATAAATGTTAGGCCTCGTCGCCCTTCCCTATTCTAATTACCATGAGATCCATCTGTAATTTATGAATATTTAAATTAGTTTCACTCCGCACATTTTAAACCCGTCGAGGAGCATCAAGTTTGAGGGAAGAGCGACACATGATCTACTAAACATATGAAGAATCACACGTTTGTAAAGATTTCCACCTGATGTCCCTGTTTCCTGTTTGTTGTGACGCTGGAGTGTGTGGGATTTAACGCAGGACGTGGAGTTTCCTATTGCTGCACTTAACTAAGACAATGCAACGCTGGACGAGGCTAAAGGCTCAGCTGCACCGGGGGCAGCGCGTTTAATCTGCTGTGTGTGGGTCAGATTACTGCTGTAGCGTGGGGAGAACGTGAACAAACTGCATTAGACTCATGAATGTAATGTCTGTCTGAGTGGGTTTCCTCTCTGTAAATCTTAACACAAATATGACCTCGTTTCGCTGCTGCAGAATGATAATGCTTTTTTACTTTCCGGCTAAAATGTTGCGTCTCACACACGGACAAAGCGTGAACCTGCTCCCTTTTTGCAGTGAATTTAATCATCTGGAGATTTCAGACAAAGCATCGATCATCAGACAAAAACAAAACTTTTCTTTACTGTGGCAAAGGACCGCGACCCACTTTACGGTCCTGACCCACCAGACCAAGTAAACATGGCCCAAAAACAGAACTTACCTATATTTGGATGATTGAGAATCTTCATTATTCTAACTTCTCTGAAGAGCTGAAAGGAAACACAGAGGACATGTCAGAAGAGCCGTCAAACTGAGGAGCGGGTGATATTAATAACATTTATATCTCAATATTCTCAAGGACTTTCTCCAACAATGATGAAGCGATATCGGTGTGTTATTTTTGACAATGAATCGATTAATTGCTTGGCTTTGAGGATGTGTCGATGGAGTAAACTTAAAGTTCTTGGTACTTTAAAAAAAAAAAGTCACTCCATCTGAACTTGGTTTGCTCAAAGCTGCACATGAACACAAGCTTCTGTGAACATTTGAAAGCTAAGAACCTCCAGAGTACAACCACTGGCGGCTGCACTGGCACTGACCGGGACTTTATTGGGACCAGGATCTGGGATTGAGGAGGTTCATTTCCAAACTGGATTAAACAGTAGGATCTGGAGCTCATTCTGCGTCCGATTGGTTAAATGTCCTGAGACACAGACAGATCATATTTATGAAATTCACTTTCAAAACAACTCATAGTAATAAGTAGTTTCATCTTTTTGAGTCAGTGTAAACCAGAAAACCATTCACTGATTGCTGAAATAGTCGGGTATTTCAATAATCGATTTGTTGTTTCAGCCCTACATTGAATAAACTACAAACATGCAGGAAAACACTTCGTATGTTTCTTTTGAGAGATTACACACAAAGTTTATATGCATTAATTTGTGTCATTAAGAGACGATATTGCAAACTTACACGTCTTCCAAACTGTTGTTTTAATATCCGATATATTAAAATGTTTTCAAACTTTCATGTCATCAGCAAATTAATGCGCCACGTTTCCAAACCACTCACTCGCCGACACGAAATAATCCACAGAGCTCTAAATTTAGGCGGCTCTTCCATTAGACTTGATCAAACGACCGCATTAGTATCGACACTTTCTGACGCAGCGGTTACGCAAGAGCGAGCCCGACCAGACGCCGCTCCTTTTGATTGGAAAAGCATTCCAAAAGCCGCGGCGTCACGTCCGGCTCGGCCCCGTAACGACCACAGACTCGCCCTGCACACGCTCAGAGGAACCATTAGCACGAACAATGATGAAATTATGATTCTGTGACTCGATGCGACCGGCGGGTCACGAGGCACACGTGGGGTTTGTTTATAGCGACTGCAGAGCGCACGAATAGATCCTCCTGCAGTGACTTTTGACTGACCAGCAGCTGAAGGAAGCGAGGCTCGATGCTTCTGACTAGGCTGTCGCTCAAACGGCGGAGGCGCAAAGCGGGAAACAAGAAAAAACCTCAGCCTTTTGCAGTTGGGTTACAGCAATAGCTCAAACATCAATATAAACACATACGGCAACTTTGTAATCGCCCAGATACGGTCATGTTCAAAGCAGCCAGAGGGAAAACAAAAGAGAAAAAAACCTGAACTTTCTCCCATTTTTCTAGCCTGGCACGTGCCGGACTGATCCTCCATGTTCAGAGATACGTGGGGATCCAGTCTGGAATTGTGCGATTTGAATCTCGTTGACTCCGGCAAAATCAAGACGAGCCAATCATAGCCCGGGAGGCGGGAGTTAATGCATCATGTTCCGCGTTAGGATTTCCCATCAAACACCTGTGCTCCTCCTGTAACCAAAAAAGATGGCGGCCGCGACACGACGATCTTTTACCAGTTCCCTTTCTTCTGTTTTAAATGAGCTGGACTTAAAGTCACAGGAAGAAGCTGCTCTGAGGGCTTTCACCGGAACATTTACGCGACTGCATGTGTGGACGACAATCAATCATGGACGTAAAACCCAAAGCGTAGGTCGTTTTGAGTTTAATTGGTTTGCTCTCGTTCAAACTACAACCGTTAGCCCCGCCTCCAGTCTCGATTTGGACATTGAGATTATGGAGAGAGTGATTCAACAGCCCATAAATACTTCACAAAAGCTATGTTAGCTTCATGCCGACTTGTCTTTAATCCTGGGTATGTAGTTCCTAAACTGTAACATGTGTCAGTGTTGAACTGTGACAGCAGGGGGCGCGTTATTGGGGCATAGGGCTGAAAGATTTATGTTCAGTATGTACTTTAAAGAGCTTGTTTGAACGACAAAAATCAGCAGATTCCAAAACAAAAAACGGTAATTCTCGATCTCTTATGGTTCGGAAATTATGAGTAAAAGTATAAAATACGATTGTGTAAAAACCTGTGACCGATATTCACCCTGAGGCCTAAGAAAGCTCTGACCTTTTAATCAGTCGATATTGTGAAATAGCCAAATATCGGCACGGCCAATGTATCGGTCGACCTTTAGCTACGACTGCCGAAATAAATAAATAAATACAAATAAAAAAATAAAAAAAGTGAAAAATTGTTATTCCCACAAGAGGTTTTCTTCCCTCTCAGCTAGGCCACGCCCCCCTTGTATGACACATTGTCCAAAGTTTGTCCGATATTTTCCTGGCTGCCTACATCGGCCGATAACGCCGACTTTCCTGCAAAGGTGCAGAAACCGGGAAATGCATCGCCGTCCGTCGTAAACTGACCTCTTCATCGATTCCCTCCCTCACCTCCGCTCCCTCAGGAGGACAAAAACTGACCCCGACCCGAGTATCGTCTTTACGCCTTTTTCCTGTCGAGGCTCGCGGGACCTCTCCGGTTCCGCGCCGCGAACACGGGGCCCGTCGTGTTTTATTGATCCAACGCCGAGAATTACACACATTCTTCCGCTCCAGAAAAATGGAAAACGTATCAATCTTTCATGGAGGCGACGCGCCGGCCACGGGGAGGAAGTGGGTTTAAAAACAGGCGGACGGGGAGGCAGACAAAGGGCTTTCGAGTAACAGGAACCCGATGCTTTTCAATTTAATGTCATTATTAAACGTACCTGGACACATAAGGCACATTTCTGGAAGACTTTTTAGTCAAACCGAAGAAGAAATGTACTAAAAATCATGCATTTAAACTAGAGCTGTTTAAGTGATCTCAGAGGCATTAATGCTGGAAAATACAGATACTCAATAAAGCTTAATAAAAGTGCAATTAAATCCGATGAACGAGTCCCAGCACTAATGTTATTTCTTTGTCGTTATTCTTAAAGAAATCCTGATTTATTGGCGGTCAGAATTACATTTTCAATGCCTGTTAAACCTCGTTAGGCATCAGGTTTTTGACGCAAATATGAGGCGAATTTTCAGAAAACAAGCCGCGTTTTCGCAGCTCGTGAATCGGAGAACGCTTTTATGTTGCTGAATAGGGAGAAAGAGAGTGAGCGCCACATTGGAGAGTGATAAAAACAAAGCATGTTTTTCTGACGGCTCCGTAAAATGCCTCTTTGTCTCTCGCATGAAGCTGCAGGGTAATAACTGAGGCACCGTGATGTTCAACAGCAGTTTTAGAAGTTCATATGCAGCTCAATTGCATGACAAAAGCAGCAGCTACAACGTGAACCATGTGCAGATGTTGTCCTAACAGCGGTACGGATGTTGTGAAATACTAAATCTCGCAGGACACATCGATCGTAGCCACAGATCCAAGAGTTTATCGCAAGAGGAAAAGAGGTCTCAGATATAGAGCTGCAGGAAGAACACAATCGTGATGTTCGATAACTTCCGACAAAACTGCAGCTGAACAAGAAACTTAAATATGACTCAACCATTTCAACACCTCAGGACTAAAACAAGGGACAGGGCCGGGCGATAATGACAAAAATTAATCTCAATATTTTTGGGTACTTTCTCAATAACGATGAAGCGATATTTGTGCAAACCTTCAGAAATATGCATAAAAATGTGCCGCTATTTACATCGCTTTGTCGCTTAAAAATATAAATCGTCTTGAACAGGCTAGAAAACACTTCCCAGAAGTTTTCCCAAATTTTTTTTGTTGCCATACCAATTTTTTCCCTTTTTCCTATTTTTTTACCAAAATGTTTCCCCACAACTTTTGATCTTCTACCAAAAAAAATAAAACATAAAAAAACACTTGGCACATTTTTTTTCTTTGCCCTAATTTTACCCAATTTTTACCAAAATTCTTTCAAATGTATTCCCCATTGTTTTCCCTTTTTCACCCAAATATTCCCCTCATTTGTCTTCTATTTTCTCCCATTCCTTTTAGTCTATTTTTTCAATGTTTTCAAAATGTTTCCCTATTTTTCCCCTCATTTCCCCCCCAATTTGTCCTCTTATTTTTCTATTTATTTTATCCTATTTCCCACCTATTTTTTCTACCCCCTTTCTCCCTCCTTTTTCTTTTCCCGCATAATTTTTCACCTATTTTCCCCTAAATCCCCCCCATTTCTTTTTCCTTATTTTTCTAAATTTCTTCTCAATTGTCCCCCATTTTTTTCCACTTTCCTCCCACATTTCTTGACACTGGAGATGAACTCGATATTGTGGATTTGCATCTCTCCAAAACATACATTTCCATACGAGCTTATAGCCGATACACCTCTAGCTGGATGTAACCAAATGAAGAAAATCATGTCTACACCTGATCTTTTACACGAGTGCTTTGTTAAGAGGATCCCGTGTGGTCATTAATAAAAGATTCTGATCAAGTTATGTAAATTCTCTCTCAGACGTGGCCCCGGCGCCGAAGGAGAAACCCGCGGGGTCACAGCCTCGAAAACATGCATATTTAATGAGACTCTTCCTCCCGGAGCGTAACGGCTGCTGCCACACGTGCGGCTCCGACTGTACCGCCTTCAGCCGGTACAAACGGAGAGCGGAGTTCACCGAGAAATGTTTATCCGTCTATTCACGCTGGGCAATGGCAAATTATAATAAACTATCCAACTGGTTTAACCTCTTAACCCCCAGCTTAACGGAGCGCGTTTTCTCCAGTCCGGCTTTACCCAAGTCTAAAAGCTTCTTGACTGGAGCGTACGGCCTATTGCTGGGTTGCAGGTTCTAGAACGTGATGTCACCGGACCCAGCTTTTCCTATTAACAACATTACACTTTCACAAAGAAAATGTATCAATTACAAAAATGATCATTAATATCAGTCACTGGGTCCAAGATCTCTCTGTAATAGACCAAACATTTCCTACAAAACAAAATATTTTTTCCTCCATATAATAGTATTGGCCTTTAAAACGTTGGGATGTCACCTGCAACCCAGCAATAGACCCGTGTAACCTCATTTATTTTTTATATTTTTTATATCTTTATTTATACAGGGAAGGCCCAATGTACAAGACTCTCTTTTTCATGAACAGTGAAAAACAATACAATATTTACAATAGACATTTTTTACAAGTATCAATTAAAACAAGTACAATTTTCTTCATACATATCGAATACTAACCGTTTTAGATGTGAAAGAGGCACTAAAGAGTTCAATTGTAAAAGCGTTTGTAGTTCGTTCCATTTGTGGGCAGCGTAATATGAAAAGCCTCTTTTTCCCGTGTCACTCTTTACGAGTCCATTTTTCAAAACCAAACAGTCATGTGACCTGGTGTTGTAGCTACTTGAGCTGTAGTCGAGTTCACATGCGAGATAATCAGGAAGCCTCCCAACAAGTCCCTTATAAATAAATAAAATGCAGCGTTGCGTTTGAAAGCTAAGACCAACAAAACTGATCAAACTGTTTTTGTTGCATTTCTGACACATTTTCGTGGGTTTTTCCTTTTGCTTTTTATTGCTCTTTTTACCGTCTTATACATTGTTGCTTTTTCAGTATGTTTTTGTTTAACTTTTGACCTTTTTTTTTTTGTCACGTTTTCGTTGGAGGGTTTTTCCAACGCATTTTCGTGTTTTTTTGTCGTGTTTTTGTTTCTCTTTTTCATCGTGTTTTTATCACGCATTTGTTTACAGCCTACAGGCAGCCTACAGTGCAAAGCCTCATTTGAGACTTAGGGTCTGAAAATAAGTGCTACATCTGTACGAGTAAAACACAACTTAAAGGTGGAGGTGGGCAGCAGGGAACTGTTTAAAACAATACAGGAATTACAATGAGGGAGAAAACGAATGGGAGTGAGCGGAGAGAACAGCGAGTTCACGGAAAACTGGCCAAAGCAAATCCACAATCTCACATTCTTTGGACAAAAGTATTTTTAAAGACGAGGTTTGGCTCGTGGTCCTGGTCTTCGTTCGATTTAAAGGCCTTGTACCCATTTTAATTGTAGTCCTAAATGAAAAGTGTTATCCTCTCTTCAAGATATTTAGACAGATAATCGTGGAGAGAAAGAAAAGAAAGTACATCTGAGATCTGACAGAATTAAGGGCAAATTAACATCAAATTCCATCTTCCATCTTATTTAGAACGATCTTGTTTATGCAGAATGTAATGTACAGGGAGATGAGTCAGTGGTGAGGCAAGAGACGTTACTAATCTGCAACCACAAACCGTTTTTGGCAGGGAAACCGTCTCGATAGTGTTTTGTCTTCCCCTCATTACAGCGGAGAACATCACGCCGCGATGAGGTCGTCCACCTGCGATGACGGCGCTGATCTGGGAGCAGTTTGGGAGGAATTTCAGGGCCGTAAACGCAAGAAGCGGCGCACAAACAGAGCGGCTGATCCGGTCACACCAGCACAATGAGCCGCAGCTGTCCGCGTTACGTAAGGCGGCCTCGTGACGCCAGCCCGGGACAGACGACACCTCACAGGCGCAGGGAGGGCGCGCAGACAAAGGGAGGGAGTGTGTTGTTGTAAGAATATCAGCGCTTTTGCTTTCTGAGGGGAGTCTGCGTCCAACAAACTAGGCCAGTGGTCCAGTGGTCCGCAAACGGCTTTATTGGCGCCATTGAGGCTTAAAGACAAGGAGTTTCATACGCGAGAGAGAAAATGCTCGGAGCAGTCTGGACACGTGCGGGACGTTTACAGGCGACCGACCGATGGACCCCGTGGTGTTTGCAAACAACACGCGGCCGACTCACACAGAGTGAAAAAAAACCTAAAAAAGTAAATACTACTGCTTGAGTAGATCATATTTGCGAGGAAATTAGTATGCCCTCCTGGAACCCTCACCTTAACGTGGTGGAGGGGTTTGAGCACCTGACTGATCCTGGAGGCTAAGTTGTCGGGGGCTTCGTGCCCCTGGTAGGGTCTCCCAGGGCAAACAGGTCCTGGGTGACGGGTCAGACAGAGAGCGGTTCAGAAGCCCCTTATGAGAGACCAACAGGCCCGGTTAGAACCATGAGGCCGTCCTTCTGTGGACCCACCACCTGCAGGGGGCGCCATAGGGGATGGTGCAGCTCCAACAGCTGCCCCCACGACTGGGCAACGGACAAGTGGAAGAAATGGATGGATAATCTTCCCAATAGGCGTAAGGCTGGGATTTTGAAGTAAATTGTCCATTGTCAATTATATCGTGAAATATATCGTTATCGTGATATTTCTTTTTTATATCGTGATATAGATTTTAGGCCATATCGCCCTATGTCAGCGTTTAGAAAGTTTAACTAGGGCTGGGGCAAAATATCGGATTTGTATTGCAAACACTTTGCTGCATACCATCGATACTTCAAGTATACTCGTGTTTGGAGGCATTACTTTTCCAGTAACAGTTACACAGCACTTTGTTACATTTTGTGTTAGTGCACTTTAAATGTCAAATGGCATGTTTATAAACTTTGGACATATGACATTTTACACATTTTAAGGAACTTTTGAAGAAAAGAGAAGCCACTGGATTGAAACTTTGCAGACCCTTACACCCAAGGGATTAAATGACGAGCTTCCTGGGTTGTGTCCTGGGTGTACACATTGATATATGCATATATTTAGGCAGCTTTTCTTTCATTTTGAGCCGTCTTATATATCCATTTCCTATATGTACTGCATGTGCCACTAAATGATATGTATTTTCTATTCACTATATCCTGGCTTTGTTTTATGTGTTTGGATGTATGTCGTACATGTGCTGCCTACGTTTTGCCATAGGCCATTATGAAATCATCCTGTGATGCAGCAGGCCACGCCCTATTTAAGGACGGCTTCTCACTCACAAAAAACATCTTGCCTGACGAAGGCCACTGGGCGAAACGGGACACTGTGTAGGGCTGGGCGATATGGCCTAAAATCTATATCATGATATGAAAAAATAAATATCACGATAACGATATATTTGACGATATAATTAACAATGGACGAATTACTTCAAAATCCCAGCCTTACGCCTATTGGGAAGATTCATTCAGATATATTTTTTTTTTCAACGGCATAATTGTCTTCCAAATATGATCTACTCAAGCAGTTTACATCCTTCATTTCATTTTACTTTTTCAGCACGTGTCCCCGTGTTCTACAGTCACCGTTTATGCTGCTCTGATGGAGCGTAACATAAATTATATTGTGTCCACAACGATATCAAAAATTACAACGATATCAACACATTATATCACGATAACGATATGCGATACGATATGGCCCAACCCTAACACTGGTGTTACAAGTATACAGTGTGCGAGAGTTTTTTCCTGTTACACAAGGTAAACACTTATAATACTTATAGCAATACGTATAGGAGTATCGCGATACGCATCAGATCGTGACATCGTCCCAGCCCTATTTTTTTAACCTACGTATCGAAGTCTAAATAAGGACAACTCCTATTAAAAAATGTATTAATATCAGGCATCGAAGCATTTATTCGACCCCGATGCCGTTTGTTTATCCATTTGAAAGGTCCCAAAGGGGCTTTTTCCAAGATATTCAGATTTAATGCCGTTTTAGACTCCAATTTGATGCTTTTTTAATGACATTTCGAGCCTTAATTTTGACGGCATAACTTCAGCGTGACGTCTTCGTGAAAACCTCTGCGTCAGCCCTCGTCTGTTTACGCTCGATCGCGCCCTCCCTCCTCCCCCTCCGTGGGACCTTTGACCCCGGACCTTCGCAGACGGGCCGGGTCGCGACAGGATGGGCGCAGGGGGAGGGGGGCAGATGAGTCTCGAGCGTCGGACACAAAAGCCTAAAATAAACAGCCTACTGTCGGCGTTATGTAAGACGCGCCCGGAGGAGCTAAGACATAAATCTGGCGTCATCTTCTGTGTCCGACGCTTCAGATAAAGACAAATGATCCGTTTGTCTCCGCTCTACTTTCTGCTCAAACGCTCTGCCCACGACAATGCAACATAATCCAGGGCAAAGTCGTATTGTTGCCGACTAAAAAGAGACTCAAACTAAATTAGAAGTAGGTAATGAGACTAAAACGACAGCTAAAATTTCCAGATTATTCTGTCAAAGAAGAGACTCAAACTGTCACGATAATGTTTGGATCACGATTATTGTGAGAGAAAATATTGCAATTTTACGACGATCGACCTAATGAAAGGAAACAAATGATTTTTATATAAACATTCACCGTTACTAAAAATAAAAAGGCTTTAAGGCTCCTTAGGCCACAATCTAGGGGAGGTTTTACGTTATGAAAACTTGTACTGCCCTGCTTGATTATTTGTCAGATGTTTTGATGGACTGTGGAAACGTGCGCTTTCACTTTCCACTTTCAATATCCCTTGTGCATGATTCGTCCCACCCCGTCTGCCCTGATGAAGACCTAATCGGTCGAAACGCATTGGTGTCCCCTCTCCTATGAAAACGAGTATTTTGCACATGGATCCTTGAGGAGCACCTGACTGATCACACTCCGGACCCACAGCAGCAAACTCGTCTAAACGTGATTGACTGAATCGTGACTAAAACTAACATTTTTATGAAAGGAAACAAATTGCATCCGATTCTGTGACAATCCAACAGCAATCTTCATTTTTAAGATGTCGTTCAAAAGCAACGTTATAACTTTTCTCACACCTCGGAATAACTGCTTCGGTGTTTTGCTTAGTTTCTCTGACTTTGAGTAAGTTGACTATTTGGTTGGGACAGTGCCTCATAATGAACTCACTCCCAGTGTGAGTAAAGTAGAAAGATGGCGGCCCCTTAAAGCCTTCATTTTGTCCCTGTGGTGTAAAACGCAGATTCACAGATTACACTTTCTGATCATAAACAGGTCAAATTAAACCAAAGTATTAAATATAGGCTTAAAGTGGCTTTTATAAAACAGCCTAATTTATGACCACGGTCCATAATTATGTCCTGCCATCAGTTGTGTAATTTGTGTATTGTCCAAATCAAAGTGCGATCGCGGCTTCACACGTCTTTGGACAAACAATTTTACTAAACTCGAATCTCACCTACCGTTTCATAACTACAGGAAGTCGTCCAGAGACAAAACTGTCCCTGGACACTGAGGAGGGCTGTAAAGGATTTAGAAAAAAACAGACTCCAGGTGCGGGTTTTAGGTAATTGCTGCGTTCGACACTCGGGCTTTAACGGGAACAGAAATCACAAAGCAGCGCTCAGTGTCGTACAATATGAAATATCTCTCTCTCTGGTATGAGCAACGTTTGAGCTTTTCACTGAGGAAAATCACTAAATGCTTCACAGAAAACAAACAACACAAAATATATAATAATATATAACAAGACCTGGTTTGGGAGTTTGGTCGAGACAATGGAAGACTTTTGTGCGTTAAATGAGACTTGATGAAAGCATTTGTTTATGTTTTTTGAGCTGAGGTTTGAATAAAAGATGCATCTAATTTCATGACTCAGCAAGATGTATTTAACTTTTTATGAAAAAATGTAATCGATCAATATGGGGAAAATAATCGTGATTTTATTTTATTTTAAACTCGCCCTAACTGAATGTATTCACCCGTCATGACTTCTACAAAATGTTTAATTAAATAAAAACTCTTCAGGTGTTTTTTTTAAATCAATTTCCTTAAAAAAATAAAAATAAAACAACAGGAAGACTTAAAAACAAAGACATAACCGAAGCAAGGCACCCGTCTGCGTTTAAACGTATTTTACTGAATGTCTGTGTAAGTTCTCAGTCGTACAGGAGTTGTCCATCTTCAATGAAGGTACTTGATTCATCTTCTGTACTCAGTAGTTGAAGTCCTCGAACGTGTTGCCTCTCATGACTGTTACTGAAGTCAAAAAGTAATTTGTAAACTTGGTGCCTTTTTGAAAATTGTTTTCACCTTTCACCAGACAAAGAGCGGTTCAGAAGCCCCTTATGAGAGACCAACAGGCCCGGTTAGAACCATGAGGCCGTCCTTCTGTGGACCCATCACCTGCAGGGGGCGCCATAGGGGCTGGTGCAGCTCCAACAGCTGCCCCCACGACCCGGCAACGGACAAATGGAAGAAGATGGATGGGTTTTCACCTTTGTTGAAATTATATTAATATTGATGTTATAATTAGCTTTGTTCTGTTTGTGAAGAATGGGGGGGTCCATACGATTGCAATAACGACAACTTAGTGATATAGCAGGTTTTGCAACGCATCATAAATGAACAAATAAACGCTTCATATTCAACATTTGCTGGTGCGCTCTCTCTGTAAAAACAACAACTGTCTCGTCCAATTTGAATCACCGCAGCAGCAGCTTCTGCACTTTCCCAGCACAAATTCAGTCCAAGAAAAAGAAAGAAAATGTTCTAAAAATAGGCCACGGGACCGAAGTCGGTGCCTTCATCTGTCAATCCCGCCCCGCGTTTTAAATGGAAGCGCTATTTCGGAACATGCTACCGTTTCTTAAAATAATCTTGAGCGTCTCTAGGGGAGAGGTGACTCGGCAGACGCCAGATTTTCGCACTATTTCCCCCAGAAACGGTTTGAACAATAGGCGTCTCCGGTGGTTTTGCGCGGGTCAGTGAGTCAGGGATTTTTTTTGGTCGGTGCCAGAGGCCGCAGTGGGACAAAGGAATCGATGTTGGTGGTGGAAAAACTGATGAGCGCAATGGGCCAGGGCTGTTAAAATCCTGTCAATATCCAAAACCAACAAACGATCCAGCGAGAGAGGTGTTTGGAGTTTGGAGTGGCTTATGGTTTTGGATGTGCATCAATCCACCATTTTTCCAAGTCTTATTTACCAATTTACATCAATGAACATAGTTGGTTAACACAAAGTCGGGGTGTGTCCAAATCTACCCAAAAATCCAAGGAAATATCAAACAATGGCCTGCGCTGAAGTCTTTTAAAACATGCGTGTTACACTGTGGTGGTGTTGCTAGAGAATTTATCCATTGTGAGATCAGTAAAGTTTATCTTATGATCGGTCTAATCCTGAACCGGCATGATAGAAATATAATCTAAAAGTGTGTTTGATCTGAGCTGATGGGTATCATTGCAGGCACACTGGTTCAGAATGAGTTCCAAAATAAAAAACACACATTGTTGAGAGACTTGTCACCGGGGAAACTATGACCCGTTTCCCTTCTCTTTGAAATCTTGTAAAGTTTAATTCCAGAAAGGACGAGGCGTTAGCACTAGGGTTGTGTACTGTTAAACCAGGGGTTGGGAACCAGTGTTAATTTTGACAACATACTTTAATTTAGTTTTAGTCTTTTGACGAAAATGTAATTAAATTTTAGTCGAGTTTTAGTCAAAAAAATATCTTCAATTTTAGTCGAGTTTTAGTCGACTAAAATTGCAAGTCAATTTTAGTCGACTAAATTTAAGACACATTTAGTCGACTTTGTATTAATAATATTCATTATAATCATATTTAACCGAGGTCCTCTGCTTCATGGAGCTGCTCCCTCATGAACAAAGCTCAGAGCTGTTCCTTTGGCAGAGGATTTACATGATATGAGGCTCTTTCAGACGGTCAATAGAAGTTTGGATGATATTAGTCTCTCCTTTTCATTTAGTCTCATTTTAGTCGACTAAAATATCTGGACATATCTAGTCATAGTTTAAGTCGCATGAAAAACTTTTAATTTAGTTTTAGTCCAATTTTAGTCGTCAAAAAAAATCACTTTGACTAAAATTAAGACTCAATATTTTAGTCAACGAAATTAACACTGTTGGGAACCTCGGCCCGCGAGACCATTTGACCAGGCCCCCCAAGGCATTTTTCAAAATCAATATAGTATAGTATAGATAATTGGGTCATGTGATTTTACGTGCCGCATCCTGGCGATTGCTAGGAAAAGGAAGGTGGATCTCGAATGCCGCGTATTCCTGGAAAAATTGACGAATTATTTCTTCTTTGTCAAAGGGAAAGGCCAGTGTGCCTCGTATGTGGCGAGGGGCTGGCAGTGATGAAGAAGGCAAATCTCGAGCGCCATTACACCTCGAATACAAATGCGTATGGATGAAATGAAGGCACTTTGTCAGAGTTTGGGCGCCCAGCAAGCAGCTTTCATAAGACTGACCCAAACTTGGAAAACCAGTTTCGAGCAGCATCATCACTGGCAGCTGACATCAGACGCCTTAACAAAGATAAACAGGTCCAGCCATTGCATTATGTGAGTCTGACGTGCACAGAAATGAAGATCCACCAGACTATCCGTCCTACTGAGAGTAGGATAGAAGGAATTTGGAATGACAGCAGCTTGCAATCGGACCACGCTGCTGTCCGTTAAAATTAACGAGCACTTTGGAGCAGGGAGTGACGGAATTACACCGGAAAGTAACGCACAACGATGAACTGTTATGTACGACCAGGCAGCTCGCTGTGGAGACGGACAATATTTTGGAAGGAAAAGGGTTGAACTGCTCTGGAGAACTGAACTAATGCTGAGACAAGAAAAAGCTAATTAATTATAAATTTATGGCTTCTACTATTTATTATTGCTGGAATAATTCTCTTCCTCCTGAGAGACGAGGTTTGAAGCAGCTGGACCTCTTATCTCTCCTACGCCGTCAACACTTCCCTTCAAGGCCAAGCCACGGAGCTAAACCTGATAAGGACTGAGCTCTCTGGGTCATAGTTTGCATAACACCGACTTTCAGACTGTAAACAACTGCACACACATACCCCCTCCCTAACCACGCCCTTGTCGTTCTGTGTCACCCCTGCGTTAAATAATACCAGTACGTTTAGGTAAAAAGTTTAGGTACTACCGGTATGGAAAAAATAAAAGTATTGAAACTACAAATTATTAATGTTCTTTTTTGTGGTTCTATATGACAAATATTTTGGTATAGGTGTCGGAAAGTATTGTTAAAGTATAAAGTCAGCACTCTTCCCATATGGACTTTTTGTTTTGTTTTCCTCGTGTTTCGTGTTCTTGTGGGTCTCGTCCAGATGTCCCAGGTTTTCAGCAAAAACAAACAATGCACAATGGGTGACCGACCATAAGCCCAGTTCAAGATTTGAAGAACTGCTGACAGGTTGTCCCAGCGCAGGGACGTCTCATCAACCCTGGAGTTTTAGCTTTTTAGCTCATGCAGACACTACCTCCAAGTTAGTTTAACATCAAATGGTCATGCAAACGTTCTTTCTGATTTCAGCACCTCAGTCATTATTCGTAAATCGTCAGAAAACCTTAAACCTTTATGCAGATTTTCAGATGATTGGACGAATTAAGATTTTACACGACACTTGTTAAAGTCCTTCAAAATACTGTGAATTCCCACAATATTTCGTCACGCCAACGATGAAGGTGAAAATAATCAGATCTGTAGTACGTTTAGTAGCAGTAGTAGAACAACACGCACTGTACCTTCTGAAGGCTGTTGGGGTTGAGCTGGGTCTTGTCTATGATTTTAATGGCCACCTGTGAACACAAGTATTTATAGTCAGTACATGGAGGGACACAGTGGGCTCGGGTGAACAGCCAGAGCGAACTGCGATCATACTGGAGCTGCAGCTCAAGGGCAGGAAAAAAAGAAAAGAAAGAAAAGGTCTGGCTCTTTTCATTAAATAAACCTGTTCCAGCGAGTTCCATTCAATTCTTTCCCCACATGTTACATTATTGGCGCCGAAACATAAGACAAACTGATGCTTTAAGTTGCAAACAATCATCAAACAGGGGAAAGAAGGGAAATGTAATAAATAAAAAAGGTGAAGCAACGTTCGATCCAGCCAGTGAGTCTATTCAATGTATTTTCCCTATAGCCAAAACATCGCAAATTAGAAACAATCTTGAACATATTCCCATAGTCATATCTGAGTGATGGTAATCGACCTAAACCTGCTGCTGTACAATTGATATTCTGACTCTTTCACAATAAGGCTCTCCCAGCTGCTGGAACATTGGCGGCTTTTATTTTGAAGGGACAACAGGGAGCGTTTCACTGCTCTTAGTGGAACACTGGTTTCGACCTTGACGTCAGCGCAGATTTCTGTTCTTCCACGGACTTGAATTATGGTTTGTTATCCTCGTGTTAAAGTTTAAATGGCGCGTTTGTGATCCGGCATAAAACAGACACAGGGGAAGATTGGATGAGTTATTTTGAGGCGTGGAAGTTCCACGCCTCAAAATAACTCATCCAATCGGTGCCGCACACGGAGAGCAGCTGGATGAGCGTTGAGAAAACTTCCGGGACGCGATGGTGACTTTATTCAAATCCCGGAGGGTAACGCAGCATGTGTCGCTTGCCCGATTTCCCAAAATAGTCACAGGTGGTTTTTAAAAGTCGCGAAAATCTTTGTCAAAGTTGACGACGCCTGGACCAGCTCCGAGGCGTTCCCTCTCGGCCTGCGCTGCCGTTTCACTTCTCGCACGAGAGTTATTATTTATACCGGTATGAGACAAATTCCTATCATGGGGAATATTTCTACCGCTATATCAGTAGTAGGGGCGGGAACCTCTGGGTACCTCACGATTCAATGCGATACATGGCTCACGATAACGATTATCTCACGATACGCCGATACTGCGATAATTGATATATTGCACAAACATAAGCTACGATACATCACGATTTAAAAAAAAAACATGCTACTTTAAACCTTTATTTTAACATACTACATATTATTCATCATTTACATTTCTTTCCATGTGCTTTGTACCACTTTTATAAATGATCCCCGACTTACTCACTGAAAATGAGTCTATAGATCTGTCAGTGACTTAATTTACATTTAAATAAACAAGAAAAACAGTCCTATTTAAAAAGGAATGAATCAACCCCATATTAATCTTCTTTATAATTATAAAAAAACAATCATTAAAAGTATTGTATTTGTGCGACAGTGTTTGGTCCAAGTGCTTAAAGCTGTAGTGCTGCCCCCTGCTGTCCTGACTCAATTCTTGATCATTGTTGGCCTCTATTGACTGTGAAAACAGTGGAGCACCGCTGCCTCATTAGTATGCATGATGTTGCTCATTAATATGCATGACGTCATCAAAGGTATCGATATCGGAATAAAAAGTATCGCATCGTCCTGCAAAATATCGCGATATATCGGGAAATCGATATATTGTCACACTCCTAATCAGTAGAGTTAAATTATCGCCCGTCGACCACATTTAGGTGATGTCAAAGCCTCGTTAGTAATTAATGAATGCACAGACCTCTTGGGATTTTACTTCATATAAGAATTTGCCTATAAAAGTGGCCTCTGAGCTAAATGCTAAATGACATTCAGTCAAGTTTCTGCTTTTTGTGATTTCGGAAGCACATTTGTACTCCAACGCGTCACGTTTTAAGACATGTTTAAGGCGTGGAAGTAGCACCGGGGTTTTGCCGCCTCACCTCTCGACCGGTGAGTATGTGCCGCGCGAGCTTGACTTTGGCGAAGTTCCCCTTGCCGATGGTTTTGAGGAGTCTGTAGTTGCCGACGTGCGGTGGCTGCGGGTCCTCGGAGCTGCGCGTCCTCACGCCGGTCCTGGACGAGCGAGAGCCCACCTCCTGCCGCCCATTACTGTGCGACGAGTGCTGCGAGAGAGAGAGAGAGACGAGGATTAGGTTTAATACGAATACTCTATTTAAGAATCAGTTCAGACAGAGCAGGTCTGTTTTAACCAAAGCAACATGTCCTTTTATTATGGTCAATAATAATGTGTTGTACGTAAAGTGACTTTATATCAGATAAAATGGGCACTTTTTGATTTGGTTAATTTTATCATCATGGAGCAGATTATATATAACCAAAACCCATAAACTAAAATGTGGTTGTAGTGCCTTTAGCTTTGATTACAGCACATTCGCTGTGGCTTTGTTTCAACAAGCTTCTGCAACGTCAAAAGATCCAGTGTTGCGTTTATTTGCCAATTTCTACCGGCACACGCCAACGATTCTCAATGGGGTTCAGATGGTAAATGGTCTCGACTTGTATAGCACTTTTCCACCTACTTTGGGCAACAATTCACACTCGCATTCAATGTACGCAGACACTGGAGGCGAGGTGGGTGAGGTGTCTTGCCCAAGGACGTAACGGCGTGCAACTTGCAGAAGCCGGGATTCAAACCCCGACCTTTCGATCATGAGGCGACCAGTTCATTCTTTGGGGATATGTTGTTTTTCTATGTAGTTGTAGTAATAGTAATAAATTAGTCTTGCGTAGTTCGCTTCAACCCAGCACTGTTTGGCCACTGCACATGACACTGGATGGTATTACACGTTCAGCATTTCCATTGCAAATGGACCACAGTTGTTGTAGGCTGCCTATTGGTGAATTCCATGGTACTTTTGAGGGTGTGCCAAGGCAAATACTCGAAGAAAGACGTAGCAAGAAGACGCAGCAAGAAGAAGAAGTAGCCACAAGAGGTAGCCAGAAGAAGAAGTAGCCAGAAGAAGAAGAAGAAGTAGCCAGAAGAAGAAGAGGTAGCAAGAAGAAGAAGAAGAAGTAGCCAGAAGAAGAAGAGGTAGCAAGAAGAAGAAGAGGTAGCAAGAAGAAGTAGCCAGAAGAATAAGTAGCCAGAAGAATAAGTAGCCAGAAGAAGAAGAAGAAGAAGAAGTAACCAGAAGAAGTAGCCAGAAGAAGAAGAAGATCTTTAATAATATATAAATCTAACAAACGCCATGTCCCCTCACGTGCACCATGCAGGAATTTAACAGCGTTTCAAAACAGCAATTTTCCTCATATGAAAAGACCAGCAGTTTCTTTCAAGTTTATTTCCAATCAAAATAAAAATTGTAATCGATATTTTATTTCTTGGCCAAGTCGCCAAGCCCGAACACCAGCTAAAGTTGTGCTAACAGCGGCGATCATCTGTAAAATCAACTTGGTCAATAGTGGTATGATGCTGTGAAATATTAACTCGAATAACCGGGCTGTTTTAGTGAGGACGGACCTTTGTTCATGTTAGTATCAGTTCAGTTTAGGCTCAAACATCTTGAGGCTATGTTTGTCCATTTAAATAATACATTAACTTCACTGGAGAGCGCCTTGGTTTCTCTATTATTTGAATGACTTTCCCTTTGGTTTTTAATCACACTTTGCGGAGGGTCAGGAAACCTCTTCCTCTTTTTCAAAGGCCTGTGTTGCTGAACCTGGACCTGCAGCGACCCCAGAGCAGCCGCATCCAGGTGGACACGTTTCTTTGGGAAGACTTGGGTATTTGAGAACTCCTGGTCCAGGCGTCTTTCCCCGGCCTGGGTCACGCTAACCTCGGTGGACGCCTGCAGCCGAGCAGAGGCTGTACCTGCGCTGTCAGGCAGTGAGTCATGAGTTAGAGCTGCACAGGAAAAACACGAGGTATTTATAGACTCCATTCACACCAGAGCAGAGGACGGTGGTACAGAGACGCGAGGCCGCCCGATTTTACTAAATATCCCATTATCTTCACACAGAAACTTGCATTACGATCAGATTCACGGCTCATTTTCACAACAATCTTTTTAGGTAAAACTTCCAAACGCAGATATCTCGTTTAAATCTCATCTACAGAGCTCAAATCGAATGAGGTTCTCGCCAAATTGTCTCGCTCGCCGTGTCCCGTCATGTTAAAAAGTTGCGGAACTGGTTTCGTTCCAATCAGATGCGTGGCATATTTGCATAGAAGGAACAACTTAAAAATATGTTTACGTTCATCTTGTGAGAGTCACAGACACAATGGTATCGAGAAGCTCATGTCCTGGTGAGACGCGGGACGCCGTTTTCGATCCATTTAGTTCTAAGTTGTATTTTCTTAAGTCTTGACGATCAAACAAACTTACAATTACACTTTATAATTCCAATGTCATTTTATTAGAACGTGCTGCTGACACACCTTTTTTTATGACGATGTCGAGCTGGAACCGGCTCTGATTAGAACATGACGCAAGACGACGTTATAAAGTGGTTCATAATCAAGGCTTGAGCGTCGTTATGTCGTTGGGCAAGACACTGGTTCCTTGCTGTAAAGCGCTTCGAGTGCCTAAAGCCTGGGTCACAAGGCGTTTCCCAAATCACTGTTTATTTTTTGTTTGTGGAGTAGGGCTGGGCGATATGGCCTAAAATCTATATCATGATATGAAAAAATAAATATCACGATAACGATATATTTGACGATATAATTGACAATGGACGATTACTTCAAAATCCCAGCCTTACGCCTATTGGGAAGATTCATTCAGTGATATTTTCTTCTTTTTTTTTTATGGCATACAAATATGATCTACTCAAGCATCCTTAATCTCATTTGACTTTTTCAGCACGTGTCCCCGTGTTCTACAGTCACCGTTTATGCTGCTCTGATGGAGCGCAACATAAATTATATTGTGTCCACAACGATATAAAAAATTACAACGATATCAAAACATTATATCACGATAACGACATGCGATACGATATGGCCCAGCCCTATTGTGGAGAACGCGAAAGCCACGGTTACTACATGTCTTACATTCGCATGCAGAGATAAAAAAATAAAAAATAAAACTTTGGTGAATTGCTGCTGCGCGTCACACCAGCTCAACGCCTTTTTCTCTCCTCGCCTTCCCTCCTCTCCTGGTCACACTGCAAAAACTTTGTACTTGGTCAGAGGAACCGTTCACAAAGAGGACACTTCTACCTTTGATACGACCCGTCAACCTTCATCCACATTTCATATACTCATCGTCCTACATTTGTTCAAAGACAAATCTTTTTTTCTGCCGATTAAAACTTGATGAAAACCTTTAGAGCTTTTGTCGACTTAAACTACCACATGAAGAATAGACTAAAATGAGTAAAATATCAAAATAGTTTATTGTTGCTGCAAAACTTGAGTCAGTCTCTGCCATTATTTCCCTCATATCCTGCAGCGCTAAAACTGCAGCAACGCCTTTATACAAAAGGACCTCAGAGACTCAGGATTGTTGTGTTACTGTGTCACCTAAATAATTGCAGACGGTCTTTCCGATTTGAAAACTGCAAAAGTCCATATTTCAGCTTCGATTTGGCTAGAATTTATTGTGAAATTTTAACACAAACTCCCCAACAGTTTGTTCAAGGTCAATGAGCTCCAGAGCTTTAAAAGACTGACATTTACGAGATCCTTTTACTGCAACAAGTCAGAGCAAGTGTAAGAGCCCGACTGAAAACGGCAACAGCGCTTTGTCAGATGCCCTCCCAAGCCTCCTATACCGTTTACTGACGCGGGTCTATCTGCAGATCGAAACAATCAAGATAAAACATATAAACTAGCATCGCATGTAAAAGAGGGAACACCGTTAAGACGAATATCCCAATTTAAAGGTAAATCCCCCCAAAATAATGTTTTTTTAAGCTTCAATTTCGCAGAACATGTCTAAATAGCTGCGGCCTGTGCAATGTTGTATTTCCGGGTCGGGGCTGCACTAGTTTTGAAAAATACTTTATTTCAGGATGCACCGATCCCATACTGGTATTGGAGATCGAAAGCAGATTCTGGACAAAATACAATATCGGGCATCGGCTACAAATATCCAATACTGACCAGATACCACAGTTTTGGCTCTCAAAGTTTTAAACCTCATTTGAAGCCGAGAACCTGGAGAATTCAGTCACTGAGATGTACCTGCAAACATATTTTGGTCAGTATGCTAATGTTAGCGGCAACTAATCAAAGCTGGGACAGAAACTATGATAGAAATACCTCAAGTAGCCAAAAATAAATCAAAAATAACCAGTGGAGTCTTCACATCTTTAAGCCTGTCATATATGCAAGGGTATTTGGTGTAGAAACGTCCAGTGATCGTAGTAAAATGTTTATCCTTTAATTGATCTGTAAATCTCGTTTGCAAGAAAAGACTTTATCGAGTTCACACTGGAGATAAGACAAACATTCACTTTTTTCACTCACAGTAGCCACTTTTAAGAAAGGCTCTCGGTATCGGTTAATATCGGCAGATACTCAAACCCCCAGTATCGGCATCAGAAGCAGAAAAGCTTCGGCTGAACCTATAAAAGAATTGAGCATTTCAAAACAAGATTACTTGAAACTAATGTCAGCATATCCTTTTGGATATAACTGGGTTTAAACCGGCAGAAGCAAGTCAGATGTGAAGCTTTTGACGCCCAAACATATTTTACTTGTATCCAACTTTCCCAAAGCATTTTTACGAGTTTATAAGAACTTTGTCACTTTCACAGTAATGCCAACAAAAACTATCCTACAAGCTCAACAGAGATACCAACGCTTTCTAATTACATGGACCGCTGTATATTCAAACTACAGAAGGACAAAACAGTTTAATTTCAGTACTAGTTAAAAACAAAAGAAAAGAAAAGAAAAAACTCTGGCTCCAGCCCCACGTGAGCGACAAACCCCGGCGCAGCTTCATCAAAGCACAATCTGAAATGACGGTGTTGATTTTTAAAAAGCGAGACCCTGGATTGATCCGATGGCGCGAGGGCCAGACCTCGCTATCCGAATGTCCCGCGTCAGCTGCGCTCCATATCGACTGTCCCCAACGAGCTGACCTCGATACAGAGACTAAACGAACATAACACGGGGACCACACGGCCGGAGTCAGAGCCCAGAGCCGAGAAACCTGCGCATTCATGAGGGAGATATTCACCCGTCTTTTGTAGTAATCATACGCCTGGATAAGTATCACCGAGCAAGATGTGAAGCAGTTCATTTTTTCATTTTGACTTCTTGCAACTGAAAATGTCTGGAGATTAAAGGCAGTCTGCGAGATTTTATTTTCCATGATAAAACTAATAACACATTGGTTTATATATAGGGCTTTTCCGGACACTGAAAGACACTTTACATATTGCATTACCACTCCACGGCTTTCAATTCTACATTTATTTTTGACTCCGGTCTTTACACGTAAAACAATATGGAGGCATTTTGCAATTAAATCAGTGGTCTTCAATCTTTTCAGCTCCGTGACGCTCAAAAACGTGATTTCCCACCAGAGCCTGTGCAGCCAGAATGCAGTCTTATCATCTTCTTTACAAAAGACGTGCATCTGGGATCGGGGGGGGGGGGGGGGGTTTCTCGATAGGCATGATTGACAAGCGTATTAACCAATGAGAGAAAAGCCGGATTTTGTAAACAAGGAAGTTAATAGACAAATGCCACGAAACCTGAAGGATACAAGAAGTCATTAGCATTAGCTTGGCCGTTTCAATCAATACTTCTGAACGGGATGAAAAACATTTGATAGACGGAAACGAGAAGAAAACCCTTTTAGATGAAGCAGGAACATTTAAAGAAAATATTGTACTTGTGGTTAAAAAGGAACAGGCCACCGCTTCCCCAGACTGAGATATGTTCTTACCCGAGCTTAGAGGAGTTGCTGTGTTCCTGTCTGGTCTTTACGCGTGCGCTCAGTCACGCAAAAAGACAGAAGATGTTGTTAGCATGTAGCCTCTCCTTCTCCCCTCTATGGGACCAAAGGGGGACTATATTATAAGGCGTAATAACACCGTATGAGCACTTCGACGTCCACGCAGTAAAGTGAAGCCATAACTGCGCAGGTCCATAGAGGAGAGGAGGAGAGGCTACACGCCAACAACATCTTCCGTCTTTTTGCGTGACTGAGCGTACGCGTAAAGACCAGACATGCGACGCGTCAGGTCGTCTAAGCTCAGGTAAGAACACCCAACATTGCAATAACGACAATTTGACCGTCTATGAATCTTCTCGTCTGCCCAAACCTGGACCCTTTTCTAAAACGGGCTTCGCTTTGTTTGTTTTTTCTGGCTTTGAACGACTCCGAACCATCTTTTTAGAAAACGGCGCACTTCGCTTTTCCAGCCGCGATTCCGCCTCGGCCTCTCACTCTCCCCGCGATACGTCAAACAACAAGGTCAGATCCAGCTTTCGACTCGCGTTTGTTTTTCAAGTTTTTTTTAGAAATCTCTCCCAACCTGAATAAGGTCGTTTCGGTCTGATCCCAGATTAAAATGTGGCGCCGAAAACTGGGCTAAGGTCAGACGCAGACGCTGCACCGACGAGGACAAGGGGCCGGTTTAGTGTCTCGTCACAGTGGAGGCAATTTGAGCGCTGGAATCAACTAAATGAGGGTTTGTGCACAGATTTAACGCCGTTTGATGCCACTTTAGTCCCAAATACAAGATTAGATTATCTTGAATCCCCAAAAAACACAATTGGAATTCTTATTGATTTTTCATTAGGGTCGATACCGGAACTGAATACTTTATCTGATACTTGTACTAAAATATTAGTCATACAGAATCATAACAGAATAAAGTTCATATATTCCATAAGTTTGTATAATTTACTTGAGCTGAAACGACCAAGTCACTTTTCTTTAATGCTGCCCCCTGGGCCAGAGGCGGGTAGTGCTCAGTTACAGTTACTCAACTACATGTACTTGAGTAACTTGAAGACATTGTACTTTTTAGGAGTAGTTTTATCAAACCATACTTTTTACTTCTACTTGAGTAACATGATAACGAAGTATCTATGCTCTCACTTCACTCTCAGCAAAAATAAGTATGAATCGATCCGCTTTTCTGAGCTCGCGATCCGATATTTTGACCCTTCATCTGGCCGATACCGATCCGATACAGTCTTTTTGTATTATTATGTTTTTATATATTACAGTAGTTTTACCTTTTTTTTTTATAAATATGCAAGAGGTTTTGGCTTTAGCTTTGAATTGTTATTCTTTAGAACTGTTTTCTTGCCATTTTCTTTGTAATCATCACGATTTTCACAGGATTTTGTTTTTGTTATTGAAGATAATTCGGACTTTTTCGCTCAAACGTTACTCAGTTATACTCACAGTACTCGAGTAACATTTTCTCCAAATACTTTTACTTGAGAAAAATTATTTCAAAGTAATGTTACGAGTAAATATTACGGCAACTCTACCCACCTCTGCCCTGGACCGCTAACAGTTAAGATATTCGTTTTTTCTGTACTTTTACTTTTTTCGATCCCAGTAATACCTTTTCACTAACAACTAAATCGTTCAAACAAAACAAACATGATCCAAAATCCCTCTGAGCAAATCTTTGTAACTAATGCATCAACAAAACCATTTCAAAATCGGCTCCAACCAGGATTTACACGTCATCGCCGATTTTTAAAACAAAGTGCTTTATTTTTTTAGATGAAAACATAGAATTACAGGCAACTTGCAATACATTTTCCCCACACTGCTCAGTGATCTACAGCAAAGGGTTTCTGTTATTACCACGTTCTCTCGCAGCGTCTCAGATTCTGGTCTCAGCCGGAGTTTAACGCCGCTCTTGGTCCGACCTGTTTCCAAAGACTAGCCCCATTGTTATTGTTATAGTCATTGTTCGACCTGATTCGGCTGAAAGTCTCGGCGCAAGTCTCTTTCACTCACTACAACGGGGTTTCGAAGAGTCAAACCCAACACTTTTGAAAGCAATGTCACTTTATTTCCAACGCCACCAGACTTTAGGATGAATTAAAAAAAAGGTACAAATTCATACAACACTTCACTGGACTTGTGATGGTGGCGTTATTTTTGAGTGTGGATTTAAAGCCGGCTACAATCACGTCCTATACCTGATTTGTTTATGTTCAGAAGGAATTAAAGAGGGAGGATTTTAGGTTGCTAGTCGTGCCCAAACTTGCTCCCCAACTTTTCCCACCGCATATCCACAAGTTCACTGGCTACTTTTCATCTGCTTTTACGACAGACCGAAGGGCGAGACAGACTTTAATCTAGCGCTAGACCTTCGAGAGTCGTCTAAACTTCTGAAATATAAGCTGAGTAAAAAGTTTGTCAGATGAAAAAAAAAAAGGTGTGGACTCACGAAGCTGCGGTGGCTCCTGCTGGTTTGCGCCCCGGTCATGTTTAAAGCGACGGCATCGTTTGAAAATATATCCAAAAAGGAAAACAACTCTCTCTCTCTCTCTCTGGCTGCTCCCTGCTTTAGTTTGAGCTGAGCCGAGGGAGTCCAGAGGTAACAGCCCCGTCTCTGTCGGCCGCCGCGCGAGAACACGCCCACAGGAAGCGGCGGAGTTTCAAAATAAGAGCACGGGACAAGTCGGGGGGAGAACTCCTACTGTCTGGGTTTTTTTTTTAGTACCATTTAAAAAGGCCCGAATATGACAAACTCTGCAAATGAAACAAAATCTGAGTATTTCATGTTTGTGCAAAGATTCAAAAAAGCAGGAATGAGGGGAGATTTCAGTACATTTTGAATCAACACCAGATTGATTCCAGTTTATTTATTTATTTATTTAAAAGGTCTCAATTTTAGCACAAATCACCTATGACCCAGTTTTAGGTCCTGTTTAGGTTTAAGTTGGTTTTAGTGCTGTTTTTTTTCCACCTCTTTTAACGCCTTAACCAAGTGCATTTTCTCCAGTTCAGCTTTACCCAAATCTAAAAGGTTACAGCCTATAGGCCAGCATAACGCCTCATTTGAAAGCCAAGACCTACAAAACTGATCTAAAAAGGATCTTTGCTTTTTTGTGGCTTTTTCATCACTTTTCTGTTGTTCTTTTTTGGCCTTTTTGTTGCATTTTAGTCACATTTTCATCCTCGTTTTCATCTCATTTTTACCACAAAGCTTTTAAATTTGGGTAAAGCCAGATTGGAGAAAATGCGCTCGGTTCAGGCGGGAGTTAAAGCAGTATTAAGTAACTCGTGCCCCTAGAGGCCATAAGCGCCACTGCAGGTGTCGTAGCATGTTGTGTTTTTTACTCATGAATTGTCCGTGAGAGTAAATACTACGCTGACAGAAAAGACAAAGGGACAGAGGGATGTTGTTCATCCAATTACACAATGGAGATCCTTTTTTTCACTCAAACTTGGCTGTAAATACGGTTTAAGTGGCGCTAGCTTTGCCTGTTAGCCTGTAAGCTTTTTCTTCGTGACTCCATTAGTGTGTATTGGTGACTCCGACCCATGAAAGAGTCACTTGGTACTACTTTGAGGATGTTGAAGGACCTTGCTCAGTCTTTTTACCAGAGGTGGGCAGTACTCAGTTACATTTACTCATCTACAAATGTAACTGTAACTAAAGTGCAACTAAAGACGCTCACACTGCGCGGCCGAGTAGCTGACATCTCCACGGTGACGCTAAGTGCTAATTGCACACGCTCCAGCTGCTTTGTGGATATAATACAGAAAACCTAAACTTCCGCTTCCACCTTCGCTTGAGCGCCATCGGGAAATGATCAGATCGCCGTGAGCGCATGAAGTGGAGTTCTGCTTTTACAAAAAAAAAAAGTGGAGGTTCACATTCAAAATTCTATTAATCTTTTAGCCATGAGGGGCCAGTGCACACAGGGTTTTAGCCCAGAAGTGCAAAACATACTTGTGGCGTTATTAGCGGTTTTGCGTTAATATTTGCGCTGGATAATGAATCACAAAACTCACCTACCTCAATGTGTTTTTGATTGATCATTTACCGTCGATTGGAGACACGCTTTCTCTTTCGTGCATCGTTTATAGATTGTTATTGAGGGACTTCCGCTAACAACACGTCACGGCAAATAAACTAATCTGATTGCACGGGATCAGTTTGATTTTGCGGATACAGCCAGGGGGGCGGGGTGACCAGACTGATCCCCCGCTGCATACAGAGGTCCTACCAGGCCACCTGAATCCTGCTCTCTGAGCAGCTGCTCCGCCCTCTCCTGGAAAACGACTGAGTTGTGACACTTAGAGGGCCAGACCTCTGTAATGTGATGCCTTACGGCCTGATTTTCATTTATAAAAACAGCGCTGTCCTGGGAGAGTAAACAAACGCACCTCCGGAGGATCTGAACAGAAGTTTTGTGAAGAAGGAGCTCTTTCTAACCTACTCTGGACACGTCTGTTCTTTTTGTCTTACTTAACAATAATGTCACGGTTGCGCGTTTAGCTACGAGAGGAACAGGACTATTCAATATACTAAAGAATTTCTTTACGTGATTCAGCGACTCCATCAACCAACCTTGGCCAGAATCAAAGTGGATTCACTTTTATAACCAACGCTAGTGCCATAACGTAAACACCCGAGGCTGAGCGGTGAGTCAATCAAAATGTGTGTTAGCCATTTATGAAGCTGTGTTGCTCATGTCAACTCTTTAGAACTGCATCGTGTGAAGTAACTTCACTTTTTGCAGCGATATTTACATTTACAGGTCCTAAGTGACGGGTCAGACAAAGGGCGGTTCAGAAGCCCCTTATGAGAGACCAACAGGCTCAGAACCATGAGGCCGTCCTTCTGTGGACCCACACCTGCAGGGGGCGCCATAGGGGCTGGTGCAATGTGATACCCGGCAACGGAAGAAGATGGATGGATGGATTTATAATAATAATACTGCAAATGTGGAATGAGCGGAGAGAGGGGCGGAGTTAACTGAATCGAAGCGTCTCGTCTTCCAGGTTTGGAAAATACCCCCAGAAAATACAAAAATGACTACCCCACAGTGATAGAGGTACAATATATCATATAAATGCATATACTTTACTTTGGAATGGCTAAAATACAGATCCTTTAAGGCCTTTATTTTGGCACAATTGACACAAGTGGGACTCATGCTTGTAAACACGTCTCGCCGGGTTGTAGTGATGATAAGTTCCATCTGTCGTCCCACACTCGCACTCATCCTGGCCTATTGTACATGTTTTTTGTGGTGGGGTTTCGTCTTGGTTTTGGACTTACACAGACCTCTGTTATATCCACGACTCTCGACATGTAATGAGACCCATTTGTTCCTGATTTCAGCCATGTTCAGAAGAGCCTCGTTGACCTGATTAATTACCTCATTTACCGGGCATTACATTTCCATTGATTACAGCACTTACGTGTCGGCAATTATGTTATAATTGACAAAGGTGGACTGGGAGAAAAAAATAATTTAGAGATACGTTTTTGCACATAGATATGAGAAATATATTTTATTTAATTTATGTTTATTTAAAAATAAGGCGATATGTATAGTAATGGACAAAATTGCCTGTACTTTCAGTGATAAAATCTGACTAATTGATAGAGCCAAGTTTAAAAAGGAATAGGCCACCGTTTTTCCATACCGAGATATGTTCTGGAGTACTTGGACGATATAACTGCGCGGGCGTCAAAGTACTCGAGTTGTTAAATATAGTTCCCCTTTTTATCCGCTTAGAAAATTTACATGTTTAATTTTGTGTGACTAGACTTGGATCGTGTAACGGCTCCCGTAACTGTGTTTAAAGCCGTACTAAGTAACTCTTGCCCCTAGAGGCCATAAGCGCAACTGCAGGTGTCGTAGCAAGTTACGATTTTCTAACTTATTAAATGTCTTGGAGAGAAAATACTACACTGACAGAAAAGGCGAAGGAAGAGATGGATATTGTACATCCAGTTACACAATGGAGATAATTTTTTCACTCAAACTTGGCTGTAAATACTGTTTAAAGTGGCGCTAGCCCGCAGTTAGCTTTGCCCGTTAGCCTGTTAGCTTCTTCTTCGTGATTCTATTAGTGTGTATTGGTGACTCCGACCCGGTGGCAGTCAAGTTGCAAGCATGGTTTTCTGGCCAGAGACACCAGGGGGAGATGAAAGACCCTCCAACACCTGTATTACCCCCAGAGGGACTACGGAAAAGATTTATCAAGGTAAACACGTTACTTAGTTCTGCTTTAAATAGGGAAAACGTGGGGCTATATCTTTGCTGGAAGAGGCTAAATGCTAACAAACATTTGCGTGACTGAGCGCGCACGAAAAGACCAGACAGCTACGCATCAACTCGTCTAAGCTCAGGTAGTTTGGAAGGTTTTTACTGCAGACGTTCATACAGTTGCTACAAGGTCAAATACGCACAAATATCAACAACAAAATCTACATAAATAGTTACATAATGCACCTTTACATGAACTTATGGTTTTATTTGGGGGATATGGCGGTTACAATTTTTTCCAGAGGGATTTCGGCTCTAGTTTAGATTTTGGAACAAACTATTTACGAGCTCAATAAATCATGCAGGAACTAGATACTGAAAAATCCCTTGTCGCGAGAGCATTAACGAAAACTGGCCTAAAGCTTTGTAACGTCTGTCTCTCCGTCGCCTTTCCTGCTACACGTGGACACCAAACATGTCCGTATTTGTGAATGAACAAGCGCGGGAAAGACGAGGGAGCGCGTTCCTCATAAAGAGCAGGGAATAAAAGCCGCTGCTCCCGGAATATGCGATTCTCGTTTTCGCATCTTTGCATTCGTCTACGTGGCATTTCTCAAAACCATCCGCGACGCCGCCTTAGTCACGGTCGGGTCACGGACTGCGCCGCAAACTCATGCGCCGTGGCTGGAGATCTGAGTCATGGGATCCTCCGCACAAACAAACAGGTGACGCGGGTTTAACGGACCAGACTAATCCACAACATTGCTCAGCCTCGTTGCGAATCTCAAAATAACAACATCACCGACATCAGTGGATGATGTAAATGTAAAAGGGCCGTTCCTCGGGCTGAAGGATGTTGGGAAAAAAAACTCAATGAGGTCAACGATGATGTATTGCTAAACCATTTCATCGTGGTTAGTTGCAATACACCCGAGCACCGAATTTGTTTTTAAGCAAATTGTGTCAAAACTAAACGTAATGGCGGCTCCAAATCTAGACCAAGGTGTGGCCTGGAGACGATGGCGAGCTCACGTGGTTCCTTTCCGACGTACCCCACTCATCTGCACAATAACTTGGACAGACAAACCTCATCGTCGTCTTTCTCTGATCTCAGGACGCCGTGCCCTCAAACCGGCCAAAGTACATCAGACTAAAGGAAACCCTGGTCAGAAAAGTGTTTTATTTCAATAACAATCTTCTTTGGTGAATGCCGGTATTTTTTCCATGTCAACGAAATGTATTGGATTATTATTGCAATAAAAACCCCAGCATAAAAACATACAACCCTCCTGGAACCGCCACCTGAATGATCCTGGAGCTCTGTTGTCGGGGGCTTCGTGCCCCTGGTAGGGTCTCCCAGGGCAAACAGGTCGTAGGTGACGGGTCAGACAAAGAGCGGTTCAGAAGCCCCTTATGAGAGACCGACAGGCCCGGTTAGAACCATGAGGCCGTCCTTCTGTGGACCCACCACCTGCAGGGGGCGCCATAGGGGCTGGTGCAGCTCCAACAGCTGCCCCCACGACCCGGCAACGGACAAGTGGAAGAAAATGGATGGATGGATAAAAACATACATCATCCAAAAATATGAAGATTGTAGTTTTTCACAACATTCTGTTCAATGCAAACGTTAAGGTGGCACTTTTCCGGCCCCCACCTCACTGTGCTTCTACTATGGTTTCTCTTTCTCCACCTGGACCTTTTCCATCTTTTCCTTCACAAGAAGAAAGGTCCAGACAGCCATCTCATCGTCGAGTTTCTGTCTGCTCCTCGGTGTGATCACGTTTTGGCGGCTGCAGCAGCTTCAACAATAAAACAATGACAATTTTCATGCTTAATTCCCTCCGTCCGACGGTCCGGCTCGAGACAAAACATCAGCTGAATTTACCTGGAGTGGGTTCAATGGAAGGCGTTCGAGAACAAGGTCAGGCCCCGGAGGGAAAGACCCCGACCACAACAACAGCAGGAAACCGCGTTAGATCATTTATACGCACTCTCACCAACTTCAGCTCAGCTACAACATTAGTTCTCACACGTTCAGCAGCTTCATCACACGGAGACGTAAAGAAAGCACAAGTCCACGTGAAAGTAGGGCATTAAGTTCTTTCTTTGCAGTCGTTTTGCCGGAGAAAAGCAAATTCCAGCTCATCTTACAACTAGAACATGGAGCTACGACGAGAAGTTTAAAAAAAGCAGAGCAACAAAAGGGGAAAAACACACTTCTAGATTCAGTTTTAGCCAATTTACTTATTCATTTAAATCGATTTTAAGTCAAACTCTACTGTTTTGCTCTTGCCTAAATAAAACAACTCGAGCATTAAAACTTTTCTAAAAGGAAGGGCAGGTAAAACTTAACCCTAAAGATAAAAAAATAAATGTATTCCAGCTTTCTTAACTACTTATTTATATTTTTTGGTCGTCACGCATGTGGGGATCAGCGCCACAGTTGCGACACAAAAAAACAACAGCGGGTTTAACGTTGAAAACCTCAGGGCGGAAGCGGCGTTTGTTTGGCCGTAGGTGCTTTAACCCGGAGTCACGGGGGGGAGGGACGAGCGCGACCATATTTGGACACGGAGCGGGGGAGGCGCCCGCAGAGCGGAGCGGCCGCGGACTCGCGACATCAGGAGGGTCACTCAGGAGTTGAAGTCTTCGAACGTTTCGCCTCTCATCCAAAAGGCTTCGTCGGCGACAAAGGTCTCAATCTGCACGCAGCTGAATATATAGACCAATCCTATGAATATCAATAATCTCTTGACCCACCGCCTTAACCTTTTCCCCAGTTCAGCTTTACCCAAATCTAAAAGCTTCTTACAGCCTATAGGGCAGTGAAATTCCTCATTTGAAAAGCCAAGACGGACCATTTTTTGTTGCCTTTTTGTTGGTTGTTAATCACCTTTAAGTCACTCGTTTGTCTTGGTTTTATTGCGTTTCATTGTATTATTGTTGGTTTTCCAGGACATTTTTTTGTTGCCTTTTCATGTTTTTTGTCGCCACATTTTAGTTTTTCTGTGCGGCCTAGGGGTGGGCCATATCGTATCGCACATCGTTATCGCGATATAATTTTTTATATCGTCGTGGACACGATATAATTCATGTTACGCTCCATCAGAGCAGCATAAACACTGACGGTAGAACACGGGGACAGGTGCTTAAAAAGTAAAATGAAATGGAGGATGTAAACTGCTTGAGTAGATCATATTTGCGAGGAAATTAGTATTCCCTTCTGGAACCTTCATCTTAACGTGGTGGAGGGGTTTGAGCACCTGACTGATCCTGGAGCTCTGTTGTCAGGGGCTTCGTGCCCCTGGTAGGGTCTCCCATGGCAAACAGGTCCTGGGTGACGGGTCAGACAAAGAGCGGTTCAGAAGCCCCTTATGAGAGACCAACAGGCCCGGTTAGAACCATGAGGCCATCCTTCTGTGGACCCACCACCTGCAGGGGGCGCCATAGGGGCTGGTGCAGCTCCAACAGCTGCCCCCACGACCCGGCAACGGACAAGTGGAAGAAAATGGATGGATGGATGGATAATCTTCCCAATAGGCGTAAGGCGGGGATTTTGAAGTAATATAAATAAATATATCGTTATCGTGATATTTCTTTTTTATATCGTGATATAGATTTTAGGCCATATCGCCCAGCCCTAGTGCAGCCTATAGGCCAGTTCAGTTTAAAAGCGAAGACCATGTAGTTTCTGAAAACATGCGTGTGATCCATCTGCTCTTGGACTCAATAGATTACATTCACGCGACAACAGTGTAAACAGCCTATAATTTTATAAGTATGTTGGTAATAACCATTAAAATGTTGAATGTTGGACTTGGTTTAAGGTTAATATCTCTAACGGCTGAACTGATCCACATTAAACAAAAACTGTCGCAAAAGGCCAAGGTCTTCTCTCTTGGCACGTAAGGTCACACGACTGCCGCATAAAAAGGAGTCCAAAAGTAGAGACACTATTCAAAACTATGTGCTCGATCCAGGTCATATGAATAAATCTTCTGCTGTGAGACGAATGTGGCAGGTTTGTGAATCCAATCGCTTCAGGAAAAACTTTTGAGGATTTACGATTTGGAGATTTCTTTCCAATGACTTGACAATCCACAAAATCGTGAAGCATTTTTGAAGCGCTATTGTAAGATTTTTTTGTGTGTGTTCTTGTTGCTTTTTCATCATTTTTCGTTGCTTGTTTGTCACCTCACTTCTTTTGCTGTGTTATTGTTGCTTTGCGGGAACGTTTTCTTTGCTCTTTTGTAGCTTCTGTTTTTTTTTCTTGTCACATCTTTGTTGCGTTTTCATCCTCGTTTGTCGTCGCTATTATGATGCTTTTTTTCCAAGACGCTTTTGGGAAATGGAGCTGGAGAAAATGTGTCCGGTTCAGGTGTGGGTGAAGAGGTTAAGAACGTGCAGGTATCAGATTTAACCTTTTTAATGCCACAAATGCTAAAAAAAAAAATTCACAGGCAACTTACAGTGTCAGCCAAAACGTTCGTTGAATGTGCTTTGGACCATACTTTTTGTACTTTTGATCAACTAATTCCAGAAAATGTTGAGTTTGAATCCGATGGTGCTTTTTTAAATATTTATGGCTTACATTTTGGCACATGACATTTGCGGAAACATTGTATAATTTTTTTGTGATAGAGTTCCTGTGGATATTGTTTATTATTCACCTGTCTCACACAAAAAAAAAAAAAAAAAAAATTAAATAACTGTTGCGAATGTGCTGCCGTGAATCTGCAGCTGCCTCCGGCCTGCGGCTAAACGCGATGATTGACAGGAGCCGCAGCCAATGGGAGCACGGGACATAAACTACTCTGTTGCCTGCCAGGGAGAAGCAGCCAGGCAAAGTGATGACAGTTTTGCTCGGTTTTGGGTACAAAGCAGTCATAATTTCCAGAAAAAACAAGATAGCTCAGACTCGTAAAAGAAAGTAAAGAGTTGAATCTATACATTTAATCCGAGTTAAACCAGACAAAAGATGTGAAAACTTAAATCTGGGCGTGTTTAGCAAAGAGGATATGCTTGTTTACGGGTTACGGAGCACAAAAAAAAGTACGAAATAAATCACAGACAGTGGGAAAAAACATTCACCATATCGTTTAAACGTTGGCGCGATACGCTGGTATAGTTAACAAACGAAGAATCAAGTTAAAAAAGTTGATAGACATGAGTAATACTTACACTTTCCGTCGCCTTTTCGTTCACGGTTGGCAAAGGGGTTTTGGTTGACATCCTTGCCCCGGTTCGTTGATGCGCTTTATATCCACGAAAAACCGCCACAAAAATCCACCGACTCTTCGTTTAGTCCGACAGCCGAAAAATTGAGGGTTTCTATGGACAGACGGCCTCGGCATGGACCGTGGCAATGTTCAAAGCGCTGGACCCGGTGTTAAAACAAAAAGCGCTCCCCCGAAGAAAATAGCATCCCCTTTGGCTTCGAATCGCAAAGAACTGTCAAAAATAAACACAAATTAGAACTTGAAACTGTACAGCACGATAAATTAAAGCAACAAGTGCAAACAATTTACAGATTAATGCGTAAAAATATCGATTTTAACAAGTTTTATTTAGGTGTTCTCCGTGTTTTGGCACATGACATAAGCTTACCTGTACTAATCGCCATATTCATAAACAATTACCAATTTAAATGCACGGAAGGGGTAGTAAACATTTTAAACATAATGTAAAAGGGAATATTTTATGTTACATAGACCCCAAAATAGCTATTTTCAGACAGGACGTAGTGCAAAGAAACGCATTCAGTCATGAGTGCATAATTCGCTTTAACACCGGACGTGTTTCAGTCGAATTTACAAACTGTTGGTAGCTAAAATTGCATACATTCAAACTGTAATCCAATATAAAGTAGTCAAGCCGTTGGGATTGTGGCTGGACGTTTAATTACCTTATCTCCGAGTTGTTAAAAATCACTGTCCGCCTCTCTATCCGGGGCTGGCGGAGAACTGGGGGTTAAGGCGGACTAGTTAATGTCTGTCGCTCGCCGCCACTACTTCCCAACGAAAATCGCCCCAAAGTGGATCCAATAACATATCCAGGCGAGCGGAACGGGGTACGGAAGCTCGGCGAGGGGGTTCAGAGGAGACGGGAAGCCGAAATGCTAGTCCAGGGCTCGGTTTGGTCCATCTCCGGGCGGCCGAAGTGGGGCTGCTGTGTCGGGTTGAGGTGGGACCAAAATGGCCGCTCGACGCTGGGGCTGGATTAGGCCGAGTTCACGGAGCCACAGCAGAGTCGGACAAAACAGCATCACAAAAGCGGAAAAAAGCAAAAGAAAATAACACAATGCAGTTTATTTAAAAAATAATAATCAATGTAGAGCAATAAATTAGTGCTTGAAGTATATGTATTATATGTTTAGAGTTTAATAAATACGCTCATGATACTTTTATGGCGATATGTTCAATGTAACGGTAAGTAGCTAACGTCTATTAGCAAACAGCTGCACCTTCTGGAACTAAACTGTTTTCAAGTAAAAGATAGTTTTTTTAGAAAGTTAAATGGGCAACAAATGTAAACCTTTGTCCATTTTAAACCACAAGCCATTAAGCCATAAATATCATTGACCTCTTGCTCCCCGCCAAAACCGAGCACATTTTATCCTGTTCAGCTTTACCCAAATCTAAAAGCTTGGTGAAAACGAGGATAAAAACGCGACAAAAAAAGAGTGACAAAAACATGAAAAACCTACGAAAACAGGACGAAAAGAAAACTCCACACAAAAAACTACGAAAACACGGAAAAAGTGACAAAACAGACAAATAAGTTGCACACAAGTCACAATAGACGAAAACACACAACAACAAGGTGACAAAAAAGACACGAAAACAGATTTTTATAGCAATCACAACCTTTACAGGACAACAACGGGTTATCATAACACAATTACCAAACCTATACGTGCAAATGTTTGGCATAATCTGAAATGATTTAGTATTTTTTATGCCAAAGTTTTAACCCAGATTTAACATTGCGTACAAATTATAACCAGAGCAACAGCAGACTCTTTTTTTATTTATTTATTTTATCTGGTTATTGACACAGATGAGATTACAACGCAGTCCTCACAACTCCGGGTCAAAAGTAACTTAGTTTTAAGATAAACCCCACAAGCCGCTAGTGAAAAATAATGTACTTTTTGGGAAAGCGTTAACATTTTGACGTGAAGCTAAGATAATGGTCAGTTTGAAAGTTTGTACAATGGCATATCTTAAACCTCGCATTATGCCTTCGTGATGGGAGTGCTGTTATTTCCTGCAGTCCCTGAAGAGTGAGGCCAGCTGAGCTCAGGGAGAGAGAGAGAGACAAGGGAGAGAAACACAGACCTCATCTTGAGTTCAAATCTCTCTGGGAATAAACTCCACAGCTAAGAGATTTGGAGTTTTAAACCTCTGCAAAGTGCTGTCAGACGAGACAAAACACTACCTGTTGTGATCCTAATCCCTGTAATCCTCGTTGCCTGGCTCTGAAAGTCTGTTGCAACATTTGAAACAAGGACAATAATTCTGGCCTAGTTTGTATTTTTATCACTGGAAAAGTGATAGAATTGCCGTAACTGTGAGTGTGGCAAAACAACTTGAAGTAATAATCAATTAATCCAATTATTTATAAAACGTTTTTTATACACACACACACACATATATATACACATACACATACAGTGGAGAAAAAAAGTATTTGGTAAAAATCCAATAGAAAGTCTATGGGGAACTGACCAAATACCTTTTTTCCCCACTGTACATACACACAATATACAATATATCATTAGGACTAAATAAATAGATGTGAGTTAAAAGCTAAGCTAAAAAGGCGGGTCTTGAGCTGCTCCTTAAAAACATGAAGGTTCTCTGTGGTCCTGAGCTCCTCCTCAGGTCGTTCCAGAGGCGAGGGCCATAATATTGGAAGGACGCCTCGCCGTGAGTCTTTCTGTTGACTTTAGGAATAACTAGGAGACCCTGCCGGAGGAGCGAAGGGGCTGTGACGGTTCATAAGGTAAAAGCAGTTCTGAAAGATAAGAAGGACCAAGACCATTAAGACATTTAAAAACCATTAAAAGAACTTTAAAATTGATCCTGAAACACACGGGGAGCCAATGCAGCGACTCTAAAACCGGTGTAATGTGGTCCCGCCTCCTGGTCTTCGTCAGGACACGAGCTGCTGAATTTTGCAAACGTTTTAAACCTGAGATACTCTTTTTGCGAAGACCAGAAAGCAGGGCATTACAGTAGTCGATACGACTGGTGATAAAAGCATGCATGAGCGTCTCCGTGTTGGCCCGAGAGAGAATGGGGCGGGGCTATGTTCTTTAGATGGTAAAAACCTATCTTTGTGATATTCTTAATGTGTGGAACTAAAGTCAGCTCAAAGTCAAACATCACACCCAGGTTCTTCACCTGTGAGGAAGGATTAAAAGACAGTGACTGTAGTTGGTGGTGGTTGCAGAGGCCGATGGCTCGTTTCCCCTCGGGCCTATAGGGGGCGCCAAAGACTTAAAAACCTGCTGAAGGTTCATGTGATTTTACCATGACGCTTTTAAACTGTATAAGGCAACACTTATTTGATCATAGAAGCGCCATAACGATCTGCAGTGACGGGCATATTGAGTTATGAAAGACATTATTTGATTTTCAGAATCAGAATAGTTTTTATTGGCCATTGTCAGTGAACAGGTTCACAACTAGGAATTTTCAGTTCAATTGTGCAACGTGGAACATTTATTATAAAGCTTGGTAGATAAATAATAGAATATAAAAAGTCGAAACTATAAGGGCATGCATAAAGAAGATTAAAGTAAAATATGATAATAATTTGACACAGACATTTACAGATGTGCAGGTGCTTTAAGTAGTGCAGTAGTGCAACAGAGCTGTGCAAACGGCTGGAACAGGTCATTACGTTCATGGTAGGGGTCTGAGTGGACCCTCCTGCCTGAGGGGAGAGGGGTGAATAGTCCGTGTCCAGGGTGAGAAGGGTCAGCTGTGATCCGACCCACACGCCTCCGGGTCCTGGAGGTGAACAGGTCCTGGAGAGATGGGAGCTCACAGCCAATAACCTTCTCAGCAGTAGCGCCGGGGAACCACACGGTGATGGAGGAGGTGAGGATGGAGGAGGTGAGGATGGACCACATGGTGATGGAGGAGGTGAGGATGGACGACACGGTGATGGAGGAGGTGAGGATGGAGGAGGTGAGGATGGACGACACGGTGATGGAGGAGGTGAGGATGGAGGAGGTGAGGATGGGCCACATGGTGATGGAGGAGGTGAGGATGGACCACATGGTGATGGAGGAGGTGAGGATGGACGACACGGTGATGGAGGAGGTGAGGATGGAGGAGGTGAGGATGGACCACATGGTGATGGAGGAGGTGAGGATGGACGACACGGTGATGGAGGAGGTGAGGATGGAGGAGGTGAGGATGGACCACACGGTGATGGAGGAGGTGAGGATGGAGGAGGTGAGGATGGACCACACGGTGATGGAGGAGGCCATGGCAGATCTTTTCTTCTTCTCTCAATTATACATCCATCCATCCATTTTCTTCCGCTTTATCCGGGGCCGGGTCGCGGGGGCAGCAGTCTCAGCAGAGATGCCCAGACTTCCCGATCCACGCACACCTCCTCCAGCTGTTCTGGGGGGGGGACCCCGAGACGACACCAGGCCAGCTCGGAGACATAGTCCCACCAGCGTGTCAATTTTACAGTAAATGGTAAATGGTCTCTTTTAAACATTCATCGGGCCAAAAGCGCTTTAAGGAACCCGTCACCCATTCACACACCAACGCACGCAGACACTGGAGGTGAGGTGGGAGAAGTGTCTTGCCCAAGGACACGACAACTCTGCGCATCTCCAGCAGCTGGGCGACTGTCTTCTGCGCACACACCATCTTGCTCTCTCTTTATGGACGTCAGGGGCACCATAGTGAGATCCAAGGGCTCTCTCGCAAACTGCAAACTTTCTGCAGACAGCGATGGCTTCCTGCGCGGCGCTCTCCCGTGGTGAACCCCGTTCTTGTTCAGCGTCTTACGGATCGTAGACGTGTCCACGGAGATGTTGACGTGCGCCAGGGATTTCTGCAAGTCTTTGGCGGACACTCCGGGGTTCTTTTTCACCTCCTTGAGTATTCTGCGCTGGGCTCTCGGAGTCATCTTTAAAGGGCGGCCACTCCTTGGAAGTGAAGCAACAGTGCCGAACTTTCTCCATTTGTGGACAATCTTCCTCACCGTGGATTGATGGACGTCCAGACTTTTGGAGATGGTTTTGTAGCCTTTCCCGGCTTGATGCAAATCGACAATTCTCGATCGCAGGTCCTCGGGCAGTTCTTTGGAGCTGCGCATGATGCACATTAGAGACGCTTATCGAGGCAATTCTTCTTCTTTCAGCTCAGTGGCGGACGACGGCGCGTGCTGCCACCTACTGTGACGAGTGTGGTACTTTATGCCTTTGAGAATCAGAATAGGTTTTATTGCCAAGGTTTGTGAACAAGGTTTACAAACTAGGAATTTGTCTTGGTGCAAACGTGCGACATAGAACATATAACACAGAATTAAGATAAAAAATAAGCTAAGAACGTTAAACTATAAGGCTATGGGGGCATGAATTAAAAATATTAAATAAGATAAAATACAGTGACATATGGTACGACAACAATTTGACAATGAACAGCGGGATTGTATATACAGATGTGTAGCATATAAAGTGATATTGTATATATCCTGGATATCAATACAGACTCGCATACAATGTACCGGTTTATGCAGAGATGCAAGTTATTCAAAATACTTTTTCCTCCCACTGTACATCATCCACTAATCTTCAACTTAAGTAATATTGTAATTAAGTATGTTTACGCTCGAGTAAAAAAGTTACTTGTACCACTGAGTAAATATACTGTGTAGTTTGTTTCGTGCCCCTTTTTCTTTGGAAATATATTTTTATAGTATTTTCTTGATACATGACAAAAACAAGTTGTGTCACAAACAAATCAGAAGTTTACGCTCAGTTACTCAATGCAGCACTCGAGTATCTTTTTACTTTTGAGTGTTTCTTTAGGCAGCGCGGTGTCCACCCGTGCGTCACAGGTTCGATTCTCACCTAGATGGGGAGTTTGGATGTTCTAAGCTCCCCATGTCTACGTAGGTTTCATCCAGGTACTCTGGTTTCCCCCATCACTAAAAACATGTACAATAGGTTAATCCTCCAGCCAGGTGTTTGACCATTAGCCGGAGATGTGTCCCCGAGCACCAGTCTTGTAAATAGTTGCTTCTCTTCCGTCATACTCGAGTAAAAGATGACTCGCTCCCATCAAACCGTTATTGACAAACAGATTTGTTTTTTGAACTCGATGCTGAGAAGTTTAAAGAGCAGACAGAGGCATGTTGTGGATAGCAAAACATTCATTCTTTATTGACTGGAAAAATATAGGGACCAAAAAACAAAAAAAAACAATGTGCATTTTCAATCGATCCCCGAAAAACACCCCAAGATTAAAACACCCCAAAAACTTCAGCATTTCATCAAACTCTAAATATCATCAATACAACATCAGTGAGCAGCAGGTAAAGCGCTACGGTTAGGTCATGCCACGAAGCGGGAGAAGAGGATGATTGTGGGTCAAAGAGGAGAGAGAGATCGCGGTGGGAGGGGGGGAGAGGAGGGGGGGCCAGGCGTTTGTAGGAACAGCTCATATACAACTGAAGCCATGGAGAGAAGAGCTTTATCTAAATGGCGTCGATGTCGATGTCGTCCTCTTCTTTCTCCGGAGTCTCGGGTTTCACCGTCTCCACTTTGAGCTCGCGGGCCGAGGACGAGTACACCACCTGCAGGACGGGAGGAGAACTGCAGGTTAGAGTTTGTATTGATGAATGGCAGCTTTTTACGAGAAGTGAAATAAAATGTTTGGTTCTTGTCTTGACTGTCCATAGACTGTTAAAGCATTTGTAATTGTGGATGAGCTACTTTCCTAACGCATATCTAACAGTTAACATGTCTTTGTCGTCCTTCATTTTGTTAACCAAATAACAAATCCGACATAGGGCCTTTAATGATGCTTCAAATCCAGGACACATTTCCTCATTTTCAGGGTTTACACATGTAGCAGAAAGTCAAATGTAGTACTTTTTAATGAAATTATGACCAAATACGATATTAGTGCCACAAAAGAAACAAACGTAGGCATTTAGTGATTTCAGATTTTCCTACACTTTTTGAAACGGGACTTAACACCGGCACAAAATCTTGGATTTAACTGTTGCCAATATAATGTTTTAGGTATTTTTCAACAATTATAGTAAAATAAATGCTTATATTTTATTCCATTTCTTGTGTTGAAATGTTAAGTGACATTTTTTAAACTATTGGACAGAACAGTCAATCTCTGCACGAAATTAACAAACTTACAGAAAGTTTAGTATTTTGACATTTAAAGCTTTCATTTCGGCACAATTCATTAAATGTTTTCTAGTTTGGAGAAGTCTCAGAAGTACATTTCAAAGATTTACCTTTGAGTGCTCACAAACAAGCAAAGTACAGTGCAATCTTTTAAAATACTAGTTTTTTTTATACCACTATTGGGAAAGGCCACATAACGAAGATGTGATTGGATTTTATATTAAAGTGAATCCAAACCACTGGGCCTTTGATCGACTGAATGCGGCGTCCTGGGTAATGTGGTTATAACGTAAATCCTCCGCATGAACTCATTTTTACCTCCACGTTCTCGTCTTCCTCCTCCTCTTCTTCTTCGCTGCCCTCGCTCTCCTCCTCGGCCTCTTTCAGCCATTTCACAAACGGAGCAGCTTTAGCGTGGATCTCTTTGGCAAGTTCCTTAGAGACGTACTTCTTTGAGACCTGCACAGAACATACGGACGCGTGAACACAAAGCACGGCAGCTGTGCAGATCACACTCGAGATGAAGCTCCTCGAACCAGCTCAGTCGGCCTGTTCATCTTACCATAAACATCTGGGACATGGCGGAGAAGACATGCCAATACCAAACCCGAGCTTGTAAACACATGTGGCTGCTGATTCTGCAACACTACAACCAACGCAGACCATGCCGTTTCTTTACTATATATTGATGTTAATTTTAGTCCATTCTTTAGTTCAGTTTTCCCCACAAGCATTCAGCACTCGGAAGCATTTCAGAGTCAAAAAGCTGAATATTAAATTCAATGATATCGTGGAACAACGCGTGTGGATTTGACAGCAGAACCCATTGTTGTTCTGTTAAAAATCTGAGTTTTAGTTTATAATTTCCTAAATAATTGGCTGCAATCTCGATGTATAAAACAAACGTTCAAGGGGCATGCGAGACACAAAAGCGTTGGGAACCTCGGCTTTAGTTCATGTCGTGAGAGTTTTTAAAATCATCCCCATTTGCTTTTTCTTCTTTCCATGCCATTGTTATTTATTTTACCTTAAACGCAGGATCCATCTTTTCCTCAGTCTGCCAAAGAAGATCAAACATTTGTGAACCCTTTTCAACAAACAATCCTGATTCTGTTTGATTAGAATAGCCCGTTAAATCTGTGTATTTGAATTTCTCCGGAGTAGCAACTTCAGACCCGGGTTTTTGTTATTTCCGTTGCTTTCTGGGCGCGTACCTTCTCGGCCCAGGCGAAGATGACGTCCTCGTCCACCAGGTCGGCGTCGTACAGGTCTTTGAGGATGATCGGGACTCGTGACAGAAGCTGGACCTGGTGCAGCTTCACCACACACTCGAACCCCCCCAGCAGGTACTTCTGCGCCTTCTTATTGTTGTGGCAGAACTGGAACAGGGGAAAAAAAAAATCAAGTTTAAAACAGAACCAATAAAAACAACCTCCAACAGGAGCGCGTCGGCCGAACGGCTCCTTCACTCGCTTTGTCGAGCTTTTCCATAAGGCCAGGGCCAAACCGGTCTGACCAGGTAAAGGTTTTGGGACCGGCCTCTGTCGTGAACAGACTCTGGCCTCTGATCGGCAACGAGAGCGTGGACGGCCCTCACTATTGACACGCAGGTCAAAGGATTTAATATTTCACATTATCCCGCTGTGCTACAGGGGGATTGTGCTGATAATAGCATTTAGTTAGCGCAGCTTTAGCATAACATTTGCATTTAGCTTACCTTCATAGTTTAGTTTTCTGTTTTAATACAGCTTGTATTACCAGATGACAGCATTTGTCCACATTTGTTCTCATCGCGGCTTACAAAACTTTTATTTACCGTGTTTACGTGGTACAGTAACCAGGAAACTGTTCCAATATCCCATTGAGAACATTGGCTCATTCAGGAAACTGAAACCAGGATTCTGTGTTTACATGAACCAGACAAAACCAAGAAACTTAAAATCCCCGTTAATAACCTGGACACTCGAGAGCATGTACACACTCCGACGACCGGGACAGCGTGCTCCTCTGTGTGAATGGTCTGCGGGGCATCGTCGATACGTGCCATGTCGGGTCGCGCTATGTGGAACGACCGCTTTATTGCTTTGACCTGTATTGTGTGTCCTCATGGTCTCAAGCTAAAGCAATGGTTTTAAACCCCCTTAGATCGTTGTATAACCAGGCTTTGAAAGTCCTGGATAAAAAGCCCCGCCGGTACCGTCACTGCAATATACTTGAAAAATACAGCCTACTAAGCTTTGACAATCGGATCAGGTATTCCGATGTACGTTTGGTTCATAAGATCCTTAATGATACTGCCCCCCCCCCCTAAAAACGTCTACAGCTTCGCTCACAGCTAACCAACAGAGTATTAAGATCTGTGTCCAGGGGAGACTGCAATGTTCCTGTAGAAGACAGACATGTAGTTGTGTGGCGGGCACTGCGTATCTGCTGCCCTCGTGTGGGGAGCATGAGCATTACATGGGGCGAAGGTGCGCGTGAGCGTGTGCGGGCAGGTACCGAGGTGTGAAAGGTGCACACTCACAGGCAGGGGGGAGGAGAGGGGCTAGTTGGGTAGCCGTAATTTTTGTTGACCGCTATTTGCTTTGTCATGGTTTTAGTTTTGTCAAATCCAGTATTCATCCTATCTATATTCCTGCCCTAAAATGTCCATACTCGTACTGCTGTGGTAGCTGCATGTTCTTAATAATAAAGTATTGAAACGCATCCTGGATCCAGCATCTCTGTATAACATAGCGCGTTACACAAATCTACAGGACCCAATCGTACCCCTCAGCGGCATTAAGGAAAAGGCAAACTACGCCGCTACAGTTCCTAAGAGAAAGTCTGCCTTCTCTCAGCCTTTTCCTACAAAGCCATTAAAGAATGGAATGGGCTCCGAGACAATCTAAAGAACAACGCAGATTCAGTTTTTCACGGGCAGTTAAAGACTGGCTTTTAGATCAACAGTCCTGCTCGCACTAAAAGTACCAGATGGGTACTTGGCCATCAGACGATACCCGCGAGGGTCTGATGGCCACCACACCATTAGTGTTAAAGCCATTGTATCTATGTGCCAATTATGTACACCTACAAAATTATTATGAAAACTGTTGCACTTTGTTATTCTGCACTTTATGAATGCAACTGGCACTTTTTATCTGCACCTTTCATCTACACCTTTTACTGTATATTGCACAAATGTATATTGTCCACGTTTTGTATTTTAATTAACACTTATGTATTTTAATTGTATTTTTGATAGTATAAGGACTGCAGATGGAAATTAGCATTGTGCTAAATCTGGGGCAGCCATCTTTTCAATGTACCTGTCCGTTGTCCTTTTAAATAACTAACAGAACTGAACTGTGAATAATGAATGGCCACATTACTAGTATCGTTTGCATGAGTGGACCCCATTTTCTGGTTTATATGAATTCTAATGCATTTTAAATGGGCGAATTGGTATTAGAGGAAACAAGTAGTTTAAACTAAAGTACATTTACATATATTTTATGAACGTTTGTAAGTATAACAACCTGTCCAGGGAAATAAGCATAGAATTCATTTATCGCCTGGAGCTAAATCTGGCATATTTTCAGCACTAGTCTGGTCATTAATATGCATTGTCCCATTCAAATAAATGGAACCTGAAAACCACCTATAGAGACGTTCCTTTGCAGAACTCCTGTATAAATTATAGAATGATGAATTGTGCTCGAGCCAGAGAGCCATGCAGGCCCAGGTTCGGGACAGTACTCACTCGGAGGAAGTGGCGTTTGTATTTCTTGACCTGCTCCCGGATGTTGACATCAAACAGCAGCTCGCTGAGGATCAGGGGTCCCATGGCCTTCACATCCAGACGCTCCGCCTCGGCCAAGATCTCCTTATCCGCGCCGTCGATCGTCCCGCTCTCCTTCTTTTGCTGAAATAACCAAGAGTAAACATGGTCAGGCTATGTGCTTCTTCAGTCCTCGGCTTAAAGGTTTACGGTGTTTATTTTTGAATTGTACCTTGACAAAGTTGTAGAAGAGGTTGACCCTCTCCTCCAGGGGTTTCTCCAGGTCTTCGCTGAGGGTCAGGTTCTTGGCGCGGTCACTGATCTCCTCCATCCTGCGCCTCTGAGCTTCTTCGGTGGTCTCCTCCGCCCAGTCCTCGTCATCGTCATCTCCGTCCTGTGAGACACCAGGACAAACACGTTCATCTTTAGCCCACACAAACATCTACAGCGTTCAAGTGTCTTATGTAAAGGTCATGTTAGAACGTTAATACTCCTGGATGTGTTTAAAGATATAGACTTCCATGCAGCTTCTGCGTACGCACCACGGCTTCGGGAGCGTCGATGTGTTCGTCGTTTCCGGCTTCTCCGCTTCCAGAGCCGTTCTCTTTGTCCTTCTTGCGGTTCTTCTTCTCCTTCTCCTTCTTCACTGAAGCGGAGCCGCTCTCTGTCGCCTCTGAAACCACAGCCGACGGCGTGAACACTCGGAGACTAAAACGGAGCTCCTGACAAACCCTGGAGCGAGACCGTACCTGGTGGGTTTTTAAGGATGAACGTGCAGAGTTTGTGTCTGGTGTCGAGCATGCCGCGGTTTCCACAGGCCTTACACAAAGAGCCGATGGTTTGTTTCTTGGGATTGACATGCTGTAAAAAACACAAGGGAATTATTTCAACAGGTCAGATTTAATGCCTTTTTTTTTTAAACCAAAAGCACAAAAAATGTTGGCCATATAAAGATTTGAATGAAGGATTTGATTAATATCCATGTAGACAACCTTGTACATCCATTACTCAGGTTGGACGATTACGATTTTACTGGAAATAAACTTAAAAGGTCTTGTAGATTATTATACCCTACAATTAGATCCATTCAAAAGTGTTATTTCTATTTAAATGTTCTTTGTCTGCTCTCAAAAGTAAAACTTAATAGTAAGCCTTTAGTTTTATCATCCTCAAGCTCAGCTGTGATTGACAACCGTCTCCATGGAGACTCAAGGGGAAAGGGGCGGAGTTACATGCTGCAGCTGTTCAGAGCGCGGCTCAGCGTGAGAGAAGGAGTGAAGCAAACTGGGGGAAACGTTTTAGTGAAGAAAACTCAATCACGCGGCCTTTATAAAAGCAGCAGAGATCGCTGGAGTCATTTCGACAAGAGCGTCGGGAACGCTGCTAAATAGTCAGGCGGACATTGAGCAGCGGACACGATTTAGCTATTTCCCACATTGTCTGTTTTTAAAAAGGAGGAATTAATTCGATTTCATCGCCCAGCTCCAGGCCAATGCCAGAAAAAAAAGTTTAAGTCCAAATAAGAATGGGAAGTAGTAACTCAGTCCCAACCCTTCTTATAACTCTTTAAAAACACAAATATCAGCTCCCATCAATGGACACATTCAAAAAGTGCTAGAGAACCAGTAGTTTTTTTCCTCTTTTTTTTTAATGGTCATCCATACTTTTAATTTAAAAACACATTCCCTTTAAGGTTATTTTGTTTCATTTTTCAATAAAGTAATTCAGAATCTTTGCTGGCAATGGTTTTGTTGGCCCTAAATACTTTGAGTTGTTGATTTACATGTATATCAAGCAGACGAATGGGGGAAAATTCTGATAAAACTGCACTTTCTATTTTGTAGATGCATTTTAGACAATTTTCATTTAATGACTTTTACCCTAACTCTTCTTAAAGCCCTGCTGAAATCCTGTACTGCACTTTCCAGAAATGGGCCACACAAAGCACTTCAGATAATTCACTCTCATCCTCTGCTCGGGGCTAACAAAATGTCTTCTCTGCCTTTTCCTTTAGAAACCAAAGTGGTGGGAGACGATAAACGCTCCGTCTTCAGTTCAAAGCGGTCGTGTTCGTACCAGATCAGTTTCGGGGTTGTCGCACTCGGAACACAGCACAAATTTTCTGATGAACCCATCGAGCATGTCCTGCAGCTTGTTGGCCTCGTGGGATCCATTGACGATGTAGCGGTCGTTTTTGGAATCGAACTGGGTCTGAGCGCCCAATTCACAACCAAAAAACTTGGTCGGATCTGGAATTGGACGACAAAAGACGTCAGCATCGTTTGTTATGCTTTAATGTTTCACTTATTACAAACTACATTGGACTTTTGTAAAGCCAACCCTCGGGTATGAAAGGAACATCAGGTCTGCTACTCACATGTTGGAGGCCGGTTCAAAGCCTTGGCAACATCAACCATGTTGACAATGACCGTCTTGATTCCATTCCCTTTGCCTTCCACCTAAAACACAGCGGCACATGATTAAACAGCTGGATATGCATCTCAACTTTCTTGGTGACGGTTCCATCCCACAGAGCAGTGGTTCAAAACAGGGCTGCACAAAAAATAGTATTACAATATTAGGTGATACAATATCCACAATACATCACTTAAATCTTAATCTGACTGAGAAACTAATTTTTTTGCAAACTCAGCCAAAAACAATGAACAGAACTTACAAATGTGTAACAGTTCAGTTTTAGTTAAACATGTACTACCTTTGTTCAATTTAGACTCGTTTTGGTCCAGATGTATTTTTTAAATTAAGTCTTGTTTGGCTGAAAAACTAGTTACTTACGACTGTTTAATTAGAAATGGACAGAAACGTGTTGAGATGGTTTAGTGAAATATCACAATATTGTTCAGCCCTAGTTTCGACAAAGCCGTTTCACACTCGAGTCGAGTTGTGAAATACACTTGTAGCGGTGCAGTTTTCCTTAATGCCGCTGAGGGGATTTGTGTAACGCGCCATGCCTGATCCAGGATGCGTTTCAATGATTTACTGTCAACAACATTTTAGGGCAAGAATATAGATAGGATGAATAATGGACTGACAAAAACCATAATAAAGCAATAACGGTCAACAAAAATGACAGCTACCCAACTACCCCCTCTCCTCGCCCCCTGCCCGTCAGTGTGCACCTGTCACACCCCGGTACCCGCACACACTCGCGTGCACCTATGCCCAATGTAATACTCATGCTCTCCACACGAGGGCAGCAGATACGCAGTGTCCACACCACAGCTACATGTCCGTCTTCTATATTAATGATCATTTATTACTTGCTCTGTACTAGACATTGAAGAAGAAATGAAACAGTTGTGTTTTGTATCTACTCGTTTCTGTTTATTACTGGATGAGTTAAAATAGTGCTTTGCAAGTTTGGTCTGTTAAAATAGCAGATTTGGTGTGATGTTTTGTAAATTGACTTGATAGATATTGTGAGTGTTGTACATTCTTTTGCCCTTTTTTTTATTATATGTTGTTACCTTGCACTACCTTGCTTTGATTGTTAAATGAAAATGCTGTTTTTATTTTGGGGGTGGGCCCTTCTAAGCCTTTTGCTTCGGCCCACTCCTTTTGAGCAGATTAACTACTCAAATAAACTAAAAAAAAAACTAAAGTAAAACACTGATTAACCTTTAGATTGAAAACACAGGATTACATGAGTGGATTTCTGATGGACTCTGCTCTGGTACCAGGGGTTGGACCCTCCATCAAGTATTAAGTTAATCATCTGGTAAAAGATAAGGCACAGATTCACAGGCTATTTTTAAAATGCATTTCCAAGACTGTGCCCAACCCACTTTGCTGTTTAAACCATTTGTTCAGCCATTGTGATTATTACACTGTACTCACTTTTGACCAGAGCAGTGTGGGCAGTGGGCAGTGTGTGTACTTTGTCTTAGTGAAAGTTTGCAAGTAAACCATCCGTACCTTGGCAATCAGACGGGGCATTTTGTAGCGATAGAACTGGTCCGACACGCTGCGGTTGACGTTGACAGACATGTTGGATGCAGGCTGTGAGCACTATCAGTAAGATAAGAGGATCTGTGTTGGGGATTTTTTGGGATCTTCTGTCTGGAAAAGAGGGGATGACATAAACGACTGCAAGCGCGCTCGGTCTCTGACATGAAAAACGCTGTGCCGCTGTGGCCGCGAGCTGCTGAGGGCTTGAAGCACAGGGTTCCACCACAAAGGATCCAACGGCTGCGCAACAGCTCTGCAAAACAAGACAAGAACAAAGGGACATGAAGACGGAGAGTTCAGCTCATGGATCGGCTACAGTCGATGGTTGAGCTCAGACTCCAAAAGGAAAATCTATCCTCTGCGTCTGACCTGACCTTTGATGCTAAACCTGTCGGGATCCGTGAGCAACTGCGTTCTCTACAGCCGAGTCAAGAGGTCGGACACAAAGACCATCACCACGGCCGGCCTCACTTTTATTTTTATTTAAATAAATACTCTCAAAAGTACCCGTTTATTATTTGTTTGACCAATTGGCTTAGACAGGACAGCATAAACAGAGCAAAGATGTACTTTAGTTTTATCATATGGTACTTTTTACTTCTGTCTGTGCTCTTACTTGAGTAAAAATTTCCACTGTGAGTAAACATTTAAGATTTTGATTGATAAAATAGACATACGTTGTGTTATTTTGTATTCTGTATTTTTGGGGGTAATTTTCTTTGTAAATATTACGATTTCCACATGATTTTATGTTTTGTTTCACACGATTGATGGCAAAAAGCAAAGATAAATCAGAGTTACTCAGTACTCGAGTAACATTTTTTCTTTCTTTTACTTGAATAATTGTTTGGGTCACTACTTCTTGAGTTAAATAATTTCAAAAGTAACATTTAAAAAATATTTTGGCTACTCTACCCATCTTTCTACATTCGCTTAAAGAATCCAACCTCTTAACCCCCACCTGAACCGAGCCCATTTTCTCCAGTTTGGCTTTACCCAAATCTAAAAGTTTCTAGATAAAAAATAAGTGTCAAAATGGCACACACAAAAAAAAAAAATGGGGAAGAAAAGCCACAAAAACAAAAGTTAAACAAAAAAAGCCACAGAGAAAAATAAAAATAAAAACAAAAAGGAATTTGAGAAAAAAAAAAAAAAAAGGCAAAACATGTCTAAAAAGTGACGACAATGCGGCAACAACGCAAGGAAAGAGATCCTTCTAGATCAGTTTTGTAGGTCTTCAAATGAGGCGTTAATCTGGCCTATAGGCTGTTGCATTTTACATTTGGGTAAAGCTGAACCTGAGAAAATGGTTACGGCAGAGGTCAAGTTTTCTTTTTGTTCTCCACATATTGAACACAGACTGCAAAACCAATTATGTAAATACTTTTTTTTTTAAACAGTAAGTCTCCATTTGTGTTGAAACATCTGAACTCCCCTTAATTCACCTAGTTGCGCCTCAGCCTTTTGTAATTGTAGTTGCGTAAAAGAACCCACTGCCGAATAACTGCGTTACTCGGATGTTAGAACACTTCGAATCACACTGTACAACCATCACTACTGCGTTTTAACACAATGCCACTTTCCCCTTGGGAATCGCGCTGACTGCCCCATATCCCCTGAATGAGAGCGAGCCACTATCGTCAGCACTCCACTGCGCCGCTCCCGTCTCCATTAATGCCCTTAACCAGTTTGTAAAGGAGCTTTGTTTTTGAAGCTTTAGGCGCATAAAGCCTTCTCTTGTGCACAGGCTCAAATACAGGAGGCCGACGGTGCTGCCAAACAACTCTTCCCCCCCCCGCCGATATCAAGTCGAATACACGGGTTTTAAATAACTTTTAGGACGGCTAACGGCTCACGCTAGATGTTTTGGAGACCAGCTTTCTCAATTGACGTCTCATTTCACATCAAATACGACACTCATTCGGCTTCCGTTTTCATCCTGGAATCCCACCTCCATGAGCTCGATTGACATTTGAGTTTTGGAAGCAGCCAGACGCTAGTTTAGAAGCGTAGTCAATCATTTGCTTCATACCCTTCAAACTTTTTGACCTCGCTTCCCAGTACGTCATTCAGAATATCCTTGAGTGAAAGGGCAGGGGCATAAACCGAGCTCGTATTTGCTTATACTAGGCTTTTACTAATATTTATTCAGACCTCGAACATGTTTTTTTCCCCCCCCATCCTGATCGTCTCTTTGCATCTTTTCAAGCTTAGTGGATGATTACACTGCATCCTGACAAGTTTACTCAACCACAGAGCGGAATGCTTAGTGAATATATGCTCAGTAAGAAACTTGAGTAGCAGCAGTCATCTGGAGCAGACCATTTTAGTTTTGGTTCAAGATGCTTCTCATTCAGGAAGCTTAACTAGTTCCATTATGCGGCAATAGAAGCGTTGGAAGCTGTGTAACTCAATGTAGAAAAGGTCATTTTAGACTAACAGTACAAGGATAATAAAGTTTAATATCCTTCCAGGTGTTATTGGATATGCTTTAGAACACAGCGATCTTGTTCAGTACAAGGCCAAGATACATTTTATTTATCAAAAAGGAAAAGTGTTATTTTCCTGGCCCCTTTTACTAATGATTTTTATTTAAAACGCGATCCCCAATTAAAAGACGTATTCACATTTGCATATCTGAGTGGCAATTAAAGTTTCCTTTGGATCAATGGAGGCTTCTCGGTCTTTGTCACGGCGTGCACACATGAAACACCGCGCCTGAAGCGTCTTATACGTCTCCCATTTAGATTGACGTGTCATTTAATACTTGGGCTATAATCTCTTTGGCAGGCTTGTTTTTGTCCCACGGCATTTTTAATATCCTGCGTACTGCGCTCGAAGCAGGCCCGTACTAAAGCAAATGCCTCCTGCGCGAGAAAACGTGGGACTTAGCCGGACTTCGCGGAAACAAAAGCCCATTCGCTTGACCTTAAGCGACTTCCTAGTGCGCGGGGGTCTGAAATGTGCAGGTGAAACGAGGCCACGGGTCGCGACTATTTCAGGAGGAGGCTAACTAGCTCGGCTTTAGCTCGCCTTGGTGCATAGTGCGTCATTGCGCACGAGTGGCTGACTGGGAGACGCCATTTTGATTCTCCGGATCGAAAAGCACAGCGTATTGCACAACCCCTCGCCCCCGTTTGCTTAATAAAAACACACCCAAACGTAACGAGAACTTGATAGTAGAATGACTAAAACGCATCCGAGACGACAAGGCACTCACCGTTTTCGCAAAACAAAGACATAAACCCAACACTGGTCGTCCAAGAGCCGCAGTGAACGGTGTCGCTGGCTGCGTGCTGGCGTCGTATCGATTCCAAGGGGGTTTTATTAGAGAAGGAATTTTGGCTTTTTGAAGATGCACAGTTCAACACCTAAAGCGTCCAAACGGTGCCAATGCGAGCCAGCTGTCGGGGGGGGGGGTCGGAGACAGAGGAGACGTGTCCACGAGTTGGGAGACCTAAAAAATGAATGACAAAATTAAATAAACACACACACACACAAAAAAAAAAAAATAACAGGGAAAAAAGCGATTACAACGTGACCGCTGTTTGGACGTTGACGTGGCAAGAAGTGTATGCGTAACATTAACTGGCATTTTCCACAACAAAAAACCTTTCTTTCTACGTTTTTTTTTTTTTTTTTACCACGGTGAGAGATTGACAGCTGGGTTGCGTTACGTGAAGCGTGGCTGCCAGTCGCGTTGCATCAGAAACTGCGACGTGAACGACGAAATTAAAAGCCCATTTGGGGAGTCGAAAGTGTAAAATAAAATAAAAAAATACTACAAAAATGTGTTTTACGTTAATATCAAGTCAAACAACGGTACATTTGCGGCGAATATCTCATCCAACTGCGGCTTCGTCGTTGCCAAGCGCGGTTAACGTTAGGCCTCCGAGCCAGCTGTTGCGATAGATTAAATAATTCCGCAAAATACGAACATTTAGCTCAATGCGGGCTGAAAATATGGTTGGATGCGATTTGATGTGTAGAATAAAGGTGTAAAATGTGGCGGTTGAGAATGTCAGGCCTTACCTCTCGAATGTTCTGCGATACGCGAAGAGACTCGAGCGGTTTTAGGCGAGGAGGAGCGTGAAGCGACTGTCGTTCAACCGCTCCGCTTCCGGATCCGGTGGAAACGGGCGGCAAAGTAAAATGGACACTAAATATAAACCATTTTGAAACTATGTCGTGGTTTAATTCAGTCAAAATCACATAGATTTGCGCACTACCATATCCTAATCATATCAGTGTTAATTTTTTCGACTAAAATATTTAGTCTTAATTTTAGTCAAAGCGATTTTTTTGATGACTAAAATTGGACTAAAACTAAATTAAAAGTTTTTCATGCGACTAAAACTATGACTAAAATGTCCAGATATTTTAGTCGACTAAAATAACACTAAATAAAAATGAAAAGGAGAGACTAAAATCATCCAAACTTCTATTGACAGTCTGAAAGAGCCTCATATCATGTAACTTCACTGCCAAAGGAACAGCTCTGAGCTTTGTTCATGTGGGAGCAACTCCATGAAGCAGAGGACCTTGATTAAATATGATTATAATGAATATTATTAATACAAAGTCGACTAAATTTATCTTAAATTTAGTCGACTAAATTGACTTGCAATTTTAGTCGACTAAATCTCGACTAAAATTGAAGATATTTTTTTGACTAAAACTCGACTAAAATTGAATTACATTTTTGTCAAAAGACTAAGACTAAAACTAAATTAAAATATGTTGTCAAAATTAACACTGAATCCTATAGCTAACATTTGAGATTTTGCTGAATATATACCCAATTTACTTGATTTTAACTTTTTTTTGTGTAGTTTATTGTGACCAGATTTCACACATTCAAAACTGGGACACAAAAGAGAATTTGTGGGTAAAGTCAAATCGTGATTTCCCCCCATTTATATTGAATGGTATAAATGTTTGTCCGATGTCATTTAAATGGGTTGAT